>VBVQ01003378.1:0-19091 GCA_011636635.1 Tetramorium simillimum | reverse complement strand
GGTCGAGGGGGACGTTGTGGAAGAATGGACGATAGAACCGGCGGGGGTATGACGATGTACGCGGTGGAGGCGGACAGATGGGAGTGTGAGGCATGGCCGCGATATATCGTGGCTGAGCCTTTATTAAAACTGCTTTCGGTGTTATTGCTTTCCGGGAACGTCGGGCCTCGAAAATACCATTTCCGCGAGATAGGCCGTGGCCCTCCGCGCCGCCGAAAATATATATCGCGCCCCCTCGTAGCATCGCCATGGTCGTCTTCCCTCCCGCCGCCGTTTCGCCCCGGAGATCGTCGCAACCGTAACCCGCTATAACCGGCAATAAATATGCTCGTCCCGTGTACAGGTCGACGGTGTGCTCCTTATATCGTGTATCTTGGCCAGTTATTATTCGTTGACAATGGTCGAGTCGATCCGTAATCTCTGTCGGGAAATGAGAGTTCACTTCACGTCTCGGAAATTAAGATGTGTAGCGTCTTGCACTGGTGAGTATCCTTGTAATGGTAAAATATCACACACGCTACACACGCGATCTCTCTTATTGGATATTTATAGCTAATTCTAAGGATTAAAAGGCTAAATAATATCAATATAGTTTTAAATTTCTTTTATTTATCTATATTTCTTATTTATATTATTTTTTGTTCATTTAAATTGCAATTAATAATTAAATTTAATTTTATTTAGGCTCTTTTTGGTAAAAAAGATGCGAATAATGATAATAAATTATAAAAATTAATTATGCAATATTAGAATGTTTATTGATAATTCACTCACATATTAGCCTTAAGAACATGAAGTAGAAGGAATAAAATATGAGAAAGATATTTCCAATGTAAATAGGATATCGTGTAGTGAATACCGTGAATCTTCTTTCTGAATTCATTTTGGTTTTGTAACCGTGATCGATACTCATCAGAGTAGCATTTATTCGAGTACAAAAACACTGCGCAACCGTGAGTTGGCATACGCGCGGCAAACCGCTGCGGGCCTCTGTTCAATATCGCGAATTTCTCCGTACACGCGAGAGAGATTGTAAACGCATACCGAAAAGTAGACAATTGGCAGCGGAATGCAATATTTTCCCCGAGATACGTTCCGCCGAACGTCACGCGAGATTCGCCCCGTACTATACACGCGTATACCCCTCGACAAACGTGCGATAACTCAGCGGCACGCGGCTCTCGTATACTACGCTCTCAACGCGGCCATCGCCCGGAGCTGAAAAGGCGGCCGATAACGTCGACCTAGATCATTTTCATATGCGCGCGAGAACGTGCGAATACTATACATAATATACATACTCGTGCATCCTTGCCTGTCGCCGCGGAGCCACGAGAAATTTTGTTGACGTACAAGTCTTCGAGGAAAGAAATCTTTTATACTCATTTGTACAGATAGGATTCGTGACATTCGCCCCTTTGTAAAACGAAAAATTCAAATAATTAATAAAACATAAGACACATTCTTTAATGTATCATATTATCCCTAATGAACTTGAATAAATTTTGCACCCGTGCACTTGAAAATATAAAATAATCCGAATCATAAATAAAATCGTTAAGGAACAATAATTGTTTAATACAATTTAATGAAATAGACGATATAAAAACCACAGAATTAGATGTTCAGTATAGGAAAAAATATTGTTTTAATAGCAGTTTAAGGAGAGAATAACTTTTTTAAAATTTCTCAAAATCTTGTTACATTTATGATATTAAATGCGGTTCTTAATTACCTAAACAACCTTTAACAACGGTACATTTAGCTTTCTATATATGCAATCTCTTTGCAAATTTTTTCTTTTGTACGATAAAAAATTCTTTAAACAAATATTTACAATGATATCTTAATTATTCGATATAAATCATTGTATCGCAAAAAAATTTGCAATTCTATAAACTTTACCGCGTGAATTGTTATAATATCATTCTTACTATAATAAGATGTACATGGAGCCACATTTTATGTACTTTGGAGTTATGTTAGGAGGAAGAAGCTGTGTTATGTTTCGAAACTATTCTTGTTGTAAAATCTCCTTTCGATGGTGTAGGTGCGAGAGGACGGTGATGATAATACAGATGTCATGACAGTAATAGATGTTATTGACAATTTTCCCCGCGACCAGCATCCATGTACCCCGATATACCCTTGATGCGTCCTCGCGATGAGCAGGTAACAAGCGGTCGAATAGTTTCTCCCGGATCATCATGAATGCAAATTGATGCGGAATCGATATCAAGCTGCCTGGAGTTTCTAATAAGATTCTCTTGCCGTGCAATGCCTCCGCTATAATACAGTTTCGATCGTATTGGCTACGGATTCTGCGGCATCATGTATTACGGAAAGACAGAGAAACACAGAGAGAGAGAGAGAGACAGAGAGAAAGGGAGGGAGAAACTTAGGCGTTTAAAATTACTTTTGAAGATAATTTTTAATCAATTTTATGTTATTTGTTGATAATTGTTTTCAAATAATCATAATGCTAATTTATTTATAAAAATATTCTTTTTTTTTTCTTCTAATTTTTCAAATTTTCTAAAACAAACATATTAATTACATAAAATAATAAAATAATTAATTTTGTGCTTTATATAACACAATACGATTTAGTTTCTCGAGTAAATTCCTTTATAGCAAAAATTTTCCCGTTAAAGTGGCGCGTTTGTAATTTATGATGACTAAATAAACGATATCTTTGACTGTATTATAAATCAAATAAATTGTATATGTGTGTGAAGCAATTTTATATACCACTTATATGCTTTTTCAATAATAACCTTTTATCTCGGACCATATCCGATAGTTGAATGACGAGAAGATATAAGATATATATTGTATAAACGACATATGCATAAACGTTTTATGGCATCCGGTCTGCTCTTGAGAATAGCAGTAAACGTTCGCATCTTATGCGGTTATTGTCACTTTCTGTACTTGGATAGCTTAGCTTCTGGTTAAACTGCAGTAACATGTTTCCTTTATACTCCTATTACCATTTTTATATGCCCTTGTAGACGTGAAAATTAAATCACACAGGTTTCACTGCGTTTATGTTTATATAATTTTTTTAATGTTGAAAAATCAAATAATATTTTAAAGATAAATACAAGTACGTAAGTAGGTATATTTGTAAATTGCTATCAATTTATTTGCAAACTCCATCCTTCATTAAAGCTATGGAAAAAGTTCGAGGCAACATGTATATATTAATATATAATTTTGGTCTAGACGTCTGTTTCTTCTACTGAAGTCGGACACAAATGTCCTTTTTACTACTGCGAAATTTTCGTAAGTAGAAAAAGACTTGTAATACGTAACGATATTATTTTCGGATGTACGTTCGTGTACATTTTCTTATTATTCGAAGAAAGGAATATGAAATTACTTTTTACCATTATCCAAATATTCAACAAGAAATATTTTCAATAATATTACGATTGTACACTAAATTGTCTAACTGAATAAAAAAAAATAAACTAAATAACACTAGCGATAACATCCACGGTATAATCTCGGTGGCATCACTTCGGGGTAATTTTTCAGCACGTTTTGCGGTCGATCACGTCCGCGTCCGGCCGTTCGCAATCAGTCGGTTAACTGGGTACCACGCAGGCAGGAAGTCTCTCTCTGACCGGGCACCACGTAGCGTCCTCATTATCCGTAAATTATTTCGCGGCCGTCACGTCGGGTCAGGTCGGATCGGCCGATCGGAATTGGTCGCGCAACCGTACGACGATCGCGATAATATAGAGCGTGCGTGTTCCATTGGTTGCGTTTCCCAATGCCAGTATACCGAGGACAGAACGCTGCGGACAACATTCGATTGTGTAGGTCCAGAAGAGGCTCTCGTGTAAACGCGCGTCGCCTATTAGGCTGACTAAAGTATCGTTCACATAAAGCTTACGCTGGATTGAATCGGTTGAAATTTCACAAAAAAATATATATGAAAACGTGAGTTGACCTGAAACGTTACGTATTATATAAAGAATAAAGAACTTTTATTATTTTATGAATATAAAAGACCACGACAATAAGATCTCTTGTTTTTAACTGAAGCATCAAATATCACGCGATGCCATTGAAATATCGAAACAATTGATTATTTCATAACGCAACATTTAAATCGGGAAGAATAGTATATTTCTCAATCACGTAATATCGTATTTAAGTATGAATGGCGTAGGGTACAGTATGTACATGAAATGCCTGCAGGCGGTGGGAACGTAAATGCAGCGGTGTGCACGCCGAGAGATCGATCAAATTATCTCGTTAAATCGAGGGAGAGTTCGTTTCCAACCTCCGCGCAAACCCCAGCGAATGTCGATCATTCCCGTCGTACGTGGTATTTTTTTAACCCGGCGGCGATCGAATTATTGCGCCGGCCGAGAGTCTTCCCTTCTCCCTCTTTCTCCCGCACGCCGAGTGGGACGCGTCTATTTTGCAAACATTCGGGGGAGTACGTGGACACACGGCGGCGCGGCAAACCGATTGATCATCGGGGGGGCACTCGAGGGCTCTCTACTTTTTTATTGTGCCGCGCTCAAGAAGAATTGCTCTCGCGGAAAAGTTTCGTAGGAATTTGGGAAGTGAGTAGCGGCGGACCTTCTTTTCGCTTCGGCTATCGATGCATCGCCTGTCTCGAGAGCTTCTCGGCGAACGATCTAATCCTCTTAATAAAGACTAACGAAAAGAAACTCAAGTTTAAACTCTCCAAAGTACAAACTTTTTCGTAGATACTAACTATAAATTACGGTCACGAATTAAAATTTACCATTTAAGTAAAATTATTACTCAAAGCAGTTCTGGAACTTGTTTCTTGGTTAATTGAATTGTATCTCCTGCAAAATTTAGTGGTATGAACGCGCCGGTATCTCGTCCAAAACTAAATTTAAGTATCATCAAGCATAAAAATTTCTCGAAATTGGAGAGACATGAATGTCACGCGTTATATAGCCCTCCCGGTGACGTTCAAGCAATCTCTTTCTGTATAGAGTACGGAGGTAATTAGCCAAGCTCCACTCCATCGTCGATTCAAACTACCGAATGGGTATATACGGGTCAGGTCGTTAATTTCCCTGCAGTCAAACACTGTCCACGTTGATCCGTCTCCGTGTGCACTCAGGTCTCCCGGTATCGGAACCGCTTCATTATCTTTATCATTTCTCTATACGACGCCGCAAATGCGCGAGAATTGATTTCCGATACAAGAAACGCGACCGGGTTAATCCTAAACTCACCAAACTCGGAGGGAATAAATTTTATAATAAAAATTAACATATGGATATTGATTTATAAAACAGAAAATGAAACGTAATGGAATACATGACAAAACATTTTAACGCGTTTTACCTTTTTCCATCATACATATTGTTCATGAAGTGACAAATAATTACAATAATAAATTAAGGCAGATGTATAAATGTATAATTTGTACAGTGAATTTGGCGTTGCTGTGTTTGTTGGTTCATTTATAGAATTTGTGGACTGCGAATAGTAAAATGTTGCTCCCCCTCCTATCTCTCTCTCTCTCGCTTACTCGCTCTCCTACGTCTCCGTTAATAAAGTACAACGCGATGTGGCGTAGATATATATACAATACGACAGGCAATAATCGACGGGCGTTATATTTCAGCCAGTTGAATTGGATTCAACGAGTCGTATGCAGTCAAATTTGCACACACAAGCTACACTCTCCCGGTAATTATACCACTTTCGTCGACCGGCCCGAAGTTGCCCGTACGAACGCGTATGTGTGCAAGCATGTTCTGATGCCGAGCAAGCGCGTGCATACGTTGATGCGTACGCACGCCGCAACCACACGCATGGCATGCGAGCAAGCACGCACGCAAGCAAGCGGTTCCATTCGCCAGGCTTATTTCGCGGTCGTCCTAGTCCCGCGTTGCGGATGATGATAAATGGGTTAATTAAGCGTTTCGAGTTTCATATGTAGCCATTCCGCGATTCCGAGAAGGAACGTGAAATTTTGTTCTTTCGACCAGTAAATGCAATACAAATCTCTCCCAAGACATTTTAATACTTTAAATAGATAAACTTGGGTTCGACAGAATAAAGCTAAAATAAAACGTGCATCTTTGAGTTTTGAACTGAGGAACTTTTGCATGAAGCTTTTTTAGACAGATATATTTATATAAAATATACATTTTTCAATAACATAACGCACAATTATTGATTATTATATTTAAAGATGTTACAGTGTTATACACATCTTTAAATATAATAATCAATAATTGTGCATTATATTATACGCTGTTTACTGATTTTATGATATTTATTAATTAATTTTTATTCCTAACGACCTTTGTTATGAATATCTTTATGATTGCTTATTTTTAAACGTTCAAAAATATTTGGAAATTATATTTAACATCCGTTACTGTTGCCCGATTGACAGTTTCCTTGGCATGCTTCCTCATTTTAGTAGAAAGGTTATCGGCGTTCTGTGTCCCTTTTGCCGGGAGACGGTCGTGCGATAGACGTCCTGTAATTTAATCGGTAAGGCTGCCTGTAATTAGCCGTCGGCTTGGGATTAAACGAAGGATGTCTAACGCGACGCGGCCCTGATAGCACGTTTTGCATTACGCGGTACGCGCTCGCGCGATTACCGCGCGCGATCATAAATGAGATAATACCGTGAAATTACTCCACTAATTACGGCGGACGATTACGCTGGTGTGTATTCGCGTTTCAATTAGCGTAATTATTTGGCACGTGTCGCACGGGCTCCCGAATGAGTGACAGATGACCCGGCTCGGGACGATGGCACCCGCCAAGTTTCCGACATCAGACATATTTCTCAGCTTTGCAGATGTTCGCGGTTACACACGTAACATTTTGCCGCTGACCGCAGTTTTGTCATTTGTTAATCTCACTTTAGCAATTAGCAACCTCGCGAAAGGTCGTCCTCGCATAATTAATAACGGCGTTCGCGAGATGCCTTGGTTAGAATAAAGCGATTCAATCTCACAATAAAAACACGACGATGCCGTATAATTAAATCTTTTGATGCTATTAAAAGAGTTGCACAAGAGAACGGCCATTCCTTTCATCCGTCCTTTCTTTGATCAATTTCAAATCAATTTTTATTGTATGTACAGTTTAACTATTATTAAATCACGTTCGCATATAACGTCAAACGTTATTAAATGTTTAATAACTCCGCCGGTTACTCCATATAAATTCCTTTCTGAAATATGTTTCACTCGCGTAGAGTTAATAAACTAATAAACCACCACGCGATCAAATTCCGCACATCGACATTATCTTTATGGTAATTAATTCTACACGCACGTATTCAGAGACTTTAACACGCTCTCCTTTCTAATAAACGTATATATTAATTAGTCTGGAATGCATTTATATCAATTGTTAGTGTTTTCATACATTTTGCATATTTATGCTGTACATTGTACAAAGATATAACTTCGAAGAGAGAATATTTCTTCACGTTAACTGTGTGCATATAACATTGGGTATATCAAAGTACTTGAATTTTAGTAACACATTTTTTTTAGACTTTCAACCAGGCTTCCCTTTTAGAGAATATTTCGAGAGAGTTTATCACTTGTTGCAATCTTTGAACAACCATGTATCTCGTCAACTAAAAGTTTCATTCGAAATTCCACAGTAGTATAGTCTGAATTTTAGCCGACAATAAAGTTGGCGGAAAGCCGTACGGTTTCAATCATCTATAATTCGGAAACTATTGATTTTCACGTTAATTATGGAAAAGATAACTCTAAGTTTATTATTAAAACATGAAGTTTGGTGTGAAATTCGGCTTCCGGTATACCCTGTATATTTATCTACATAAGTCGCGCGCGCGCGCGCGCGCGCGCGGGAGCGCGCTAATTGCCATCGCCAAGTTTCAGCCTAATTATCATTTCGGGCAGCCACCGGGCGGCTCTGAATTTCTAAGCGCAGATGCTCAGCAGAAAACGGAAGTGGGTGGGTTTCCCACGTCCGCGTCGCGTCGCGTCGGTGAGAAGCGGAGGACCGGGCGCGGCGCATTCAAAGAGAATTTTGACCGACATCGTAGACACATATAATGCCTGCTCCCGCTCGCGGAGCGTTGGGTCGAAATTAAGACGCTCAGGGCAACCATAATCGCCGCGTCTCGGGATCCCGTTGTCGGGTCACGTACGAAGATCCGGGTAGCTAATTAGCCTTCTACCGCTCTGGTTCCGCCCTGGTCAATCAGCGGCGGAGATTCGGTCTTGATTCGATCCTCCGAGCCTCGTTAGCACCGCCGTATATTCTATCCCTTGTTCTCTCTCTCTCTCTCTCTCGCTCTCTCCATTCCTTGCCTCTCCTCTCCCCTTCTCTGCGTTTCTCGGTTACGCTCGCGAGAGAAGATGTACACGTACGTGTAACCACTTCAAGTTTCGCACACGATTTCGGTTCGCTCGATTTAATTATGTAACGCGAACTTTCCGGTAACCCTGCTTTGCTCACTACGTTTGTTCTCTGGGAACTCTCTTTCAGCCAGTGTAGTTGCCGCCATCTATTGAAGTATCTTTTTTTTTTCCCTACGTGTGTGTGCGGAGCACATTACGTGCATTTGTAGTGAGATAATAAAGATCCGAGAATACCGCGCAGAGTCTACGGATAATCAATGAATAATGACTCGATTATGTAAACTAATAGACCGCGTTGAAACCACACTAGCGCGGTATCGTTATTACTTTGTGAATCGATTAGAAAATCATTAAGATAAAGTTTCGAATTTTGCACCCATGTTATAAAGTATTATGCTCCATTGACATTTTTAACAATGTAAAAAAAAATGAAAAATGTAACTAAATTCATTTATTTCTTCAAATATATATAGCACACGTACAGTTTGTCATCATCCTTTCATGCAATGTAATTTATAAAGTGTGCTATATATTCTTTGAATTCGAATCCCTAGCGCGCTTATTGTAATTCAGAAATTGAGGGGAACAAACGACAACCCATGATAAACGACTAGTACAGTTATACTATTCATCTAAATGAAAAGTGTATACGTATATAGGTAGTGTACATAAGTTACGTGTATATGATATGTAGGACTCCCTTTTAATTTATAGAGCTCAAAGAAATGGACTTTTGATGAGGTATATCTATTCAAGCGTGGATACAGGTCTGCGCGCGGATACGCTCAGAGTTGGCCTCATGTGTGTTAACAAGCAGTCCATTACCTGAATTAATATCTGGAGCAAATTGCACTTCTCGCGATAGGCATCTGAGCGGTGCAGTCGCGAGCGCGACGTCGCGCGTCGCCGCGCGAACGGCCGTTGTCAACGTGTCATTACTAATTCAGGAGGCGGTCGCAATGCCGCAACGTTATACGCCAGACGACGCATTCTGCATAGCGTATTCAACGGCACAATGGGCCGTGGGGTGCGAGTTTTGAAATATGAATATGAATACGGGCGGCTGCACGGCTCGCCGAATCGCGCCCACCGACGAAGACGGCCCTGCGAGCGGCGATCGATGTCCGCGCTTGCCACCCTCGTCTTTCGCTATGCGGCATGATTTTCCCGCAGGTCGTCCCGCATCCCGCGGACGAAACTGAAGGTTGACTTCCCTGACCGAATCTCGACTTGGGGATTGTCGCCGGGAATTGCCGCGCTTCGCCGCCAAGTGTAGCGAGAGTATTGCATTCGACGAGTGTAACTTACGACTCGGTGTAGTTACGGATGTTTTAGATCCATCGCGATATATAATCTTATACATAATATCACGAAAATTCTCTCTACTGTAAAGTATTGCGCACACATGTCTCAGTTAAGATTCTATTATTATTATTGAAACGAATAAAGGTTTTATCATGGTTTTATTATTACAAATTCTATTATGATTGTGACCACACAGCGAATAATAAACTAAAGCAAACGTATGAAAGAAATATGTATCTTCTTAAATTTTTTAACAATTAATTAGAGAAGATTCAATTTATGAAATACATTTATTGACATATTGCCAATAATTAAGGCAATAATGGAAGCTGGACTTTTTATTTTATTCATTAAATGCAGATTATTAATTTAGATATATACAATTGTGTATAATCCATGAAAAATTTATGGAAAAAGCCGTGCAAATTTTATCGCGCATTCGAAAATTATTTTCGTATTCTCTTTTTGCTAATAGCATCCAATGAATATGAATTTGATCGTAAAGCGTTGCTCAAATTTGAAACGGGAAATCAAAATGCAATTTTTGATCCTATTTTAGTTAAATCAGGAACCTTAATCGGCTTGATTTTTAACTATATGCATGTTGATAAGCTGAAAGCTATTTTTTGGTATTATTTCTCTTTACTGTGCGAGTCTGGTAAATATTTACAGGGAAATTGACTAGATATCTCTTCGTATTCTCTGTACTGTTTTTCCGACGATTTATTAACGTCTTACCATTTTCATCAAATTTAAACACATTTCTTTTTTTTTTTGTCTTTTTAATAGTAAGGTTTTCATGTGATCGATCGATATACGCAGATTATACCTTAAGAGATAACACGCTGAAGAACAAATGCGCTTTCGACTATTCGATTTGGCGCTTCGGCGAACACCTTGCGAGAAAATTAATTAAACATCCGATCGCGCTCCTTGTCGCGCTACCGCGATCCAATTCGCCCTTGTTATCGGTAGTTGTACGTTTTTGTAGTGCCGCGTTACGTGTGTGCCTTAGCTTCTATTGTGCGACGTGAACTATCGTCAACACACGTACACTTCCCTTACAAGCGACAGATGTGCGCAACCGATAGAAATCGTAGCTGATCTCGGCGGTGCACAATGTGGCCCTAAAACCGCGTTACCGGCGACGTGACCGGACCGTAGAAAGTGCTTTGCAACGACATTGCGACGTAACGAGACTCGCCATCTTTATTTCACCGATAATGATTTAATTAAGAGAAATTAAAAGCACTTCGAAGATTTTTGTATCTTTTTTTTTTTTATATTCTCTTTGTGCGCCCGAGTATCCTCCGATATTTCGAAACGGAAGCATAAAGTTTCTAATACTCTCTCATTACTGATCACGAAGTGATTTCAATCCTCAATTATATTTCTCGATGTTCCTCTTCTTTTTTCTCCCATTCGATTCGTTTAACTTACCGACAGCAAACAACGGAAGAAGATAAACGCTCCTCCGTCGTGCAACGTAAAGTTTATATCGCAATTGCGAAGTTTTTATTAATAGTTACGCAGCGACGTCTTCTGGCTCCTCGAGCCAGTTATCGCTGGAAAACGGCTAGAATTTTCCGCGCGTTGACATTCTCGAGACGTGGGCGGCGGGCGCGACGCCGAGTGCAGTTCGCGGCGTAGTTTTCTCCCCGGTTATTTGAGAATTTACGGTCGCCCCCGTAAGTTTTCTACCAAGTTTCGATATTTCTCGCCGGGGCCGTGGTATCTATTAACATCCATCTCCTGACAAATAGCGAACCGCGCGCTGAGAAATATCATCGCGGTACATCGCGGTCGCGCTGCATCATCCCCCGTGCGCGCGCGCTGCCATCGACCCGTTGTTTACAACGCTTAATCGTTTTTGTCAGAAAGTTCGGAAAACGGCTTCCATTCCGTTCGAGTTTCAACGCGACGCTTTTTGACTTCCGCCGACGATCGGCAAACTTCCCGTATCGACGAGCGAACTTCGCAGTATGCTATCGCAGAAGCACAGCGGTGGGAAAAAAATCGGTGACTCTTTGTCGCTTCAGTTCGAGACGATCCTCGCTGACGTGATAGAAAAGCATGCGAACTCTAAGTTGAACAAAACCGATATCGAAATCTCATTTTCGAAGCGTCAAACTTGCCCGACAAATGCAACAATACGACGGCGATCAATAATGCCCGTTACTCTAACCAGTTGATTCAACATTTCATTCGATTTCTTTAAATGTGTTTACGTAATTGTAGTTTCAGCTAATTATATATATTTTTTTAGTAAAATAGTTTGTTGCATACTTTACGATATAACTATGCGTATAAATATGGATGAACGATACGATCGATACAGTAAGAAATATTCGGACGCATACGCGGCAGTCGCGAAAGCATCGGGGAAAATAAAATAAAGATCCCAGTTCTATCGGCATTCAAATGTGCGCGTTCCCACTCTATCCTCGACCAGAAAGCGCCGTTATATGCCACCGATGCTCATCGGTCGGGCGGATTTAATGCCGAGAGGGGTTAACAATCTCGAGATCGTTGCCAATTCGGCTCTCGTGACCTGCGGACGATTTATCGATCAAGAGGGAACGGCGATCGTTCTATCTCTCTCTCTCTCACTCTCTTACTCTCTTTCGACCGAAAGATTTCCCATTCCGCCCAATCTCCCCTGGCCGATCGTGCCGAAAGTCGCGCGATTAATTTCGCACACGCGTTTTCCAACCGCGAAATCGACGCGATATCGAGGATCGCGACTGGCTGCGTGCATTACCATCCCCGGGTACCCTTACCGCCGTCCAATCCCCGCGGCACCAACCGTCCGGGCGATTTCGAGAGAGGGTTGCTCTCGGCAAGATGCTGCCGCCGGCAATAACCGGTAACGTATTACCTCTTCTGGTCGGTTGAGCGCATTTAGATCGCCTATTTGGCAAGGCGGCGGAATAACTTTGCGTTTTACTCTCGCGTCACCCCGCGCCGCGCCGCACCGCGCCGGCACGAATCAAGCGCGAGAGAGCCGCGCCAACCGGCAAGTTACGACGCGCGGCTTGGTTTAGTGCGGGATCAGATTTAAGGGTTGAGGTGGTTTATTTCAAAACGGGGCCTCTCCGGCTAAAAACAGTCACTATATTCTCGGTGAACTTATTCGAAAACACCGTAAAATTCAAAATGATAATATCTTGCTCTCTCGAAATATATATGTATAATTTTAAATGTAAACTTCTAAATTTTTAATGTGTAATTTACATATTTCCTTCTCTTTTCTCTCTTTTGTTTCGTCTTCCTTCATCCTCTCTCTCTTTCTCTCTCTCTCTCTCTCTCTCTCTCTCTCTCTCTCTCTCTCTCTAAATTCATAATACCAAATTTATATGTAAACGTTTGTTATTTTTTAAAACAATTTTTGTGAAAATCTAAAGCAGCTTTTACAGCTAAAGACAGTAAATCTGAAGTCTATCGTACTATTATCACAGTCAAATATAAAAAATTCACTACATACTGTTTAATTTGTTGGCTCGGAGACTGCTTAGACTTTCTCTAATTTATTAAGTGTTTTTTTTTATTATTATTTAACGTCACATCATTAAGACTGAGATCTCACGACTGCATTGGACGACATGTTAAACCAAGTTTGGTCTATTATCGAAAACAACATGGGATGTCGAAGGACGCGGCGGGAGGATTGGTCGACCCGACGGGGATAAAACTTGACCTGTTCGCGCGTGAATTATTCGCCGTGCCGCTCGTTGCGGCCGCGAACCGCAATTACGCGAATTACGCGAGCTGGCAATTCTGATGATCGTTCAGATACGACCTGCCGCCGCTTGCCGATCCGATAGGGCGCTTCGTCTGTGACGCGACGATGCGTAGCGGTGATAAGCACAGCCGTGGATTCGTGCGAACCGTGATAATGGCGCGAAAAATATCGATCGCTACTTTGATGGTGACAGATAAATAGAGAAATTCATTTCGTGCGAATCTCGTGCAGCGAAACAAACGAAAGATTTGCTTATTACAGATCTAAATGTGCTAAATTATAAAAATGATTATTAAACTAATTCGCCGTCATACGCAGTCATAAAATTACGAGATCTTTTCACTCTGTAATTAGCTAAAGATAATTATGTACTGTTAAAAATTATTACAACATTTCAAATCCTTTTCCAACAATTCAAGATCCTTTTCAAATCATACACTGGCAATGTTGAATTAATATTGCGGATGTCGCGTTTAACCGATATATCTCAAAGTAGGTAAATTTTCAGCGCTTAGTCAAACAATACAGAAACATCAATCAATCGCCGAGATATTCCCGTTTGATATTACCCGAATCGATATAGCACGTCATATTTGTTTTATTGCATACGTACTTCTAAACGATACTTGTGTCCGAATAAACAATGTCGCATCGCCAAAACCACAGTCTCTCACAGCGGCGTATCAGCGTTAATTATACTGGTCCAAACATAGATTCTTTGTAACAATCGAACACATGTAATTTGCTCAGGACGTGCGTTACACGATCAAAGGTCTGTCATTCGGGCCGATCGTCATCAGAAATTAATTACTCGACCGCACATCGTGTATTTCGGCGTTTGTAACGTCAACGTGGATTCACAAGAGCTGTTCACTTCTAACAGTTCTCCACTTCCTATTCTTTTACCGGTTCTTTATTATTTTTACCGCAAATACACGTTTCTTTCTCTCCCGTCTTCCAGTTTCAATTCTGTGATATATTTTACATTAATTTCTCAAACTTTCTGTTGAAATTAAGAAGTATATAAAAATTGTAGTCTCTTACTTTATAAATATAATATTTGATAAAAAGCAACGATTGCTGGCAAAGGTCAATTGATTGGACAATAAGATTGTGAAACTACCAGTGTCGACGGAGATTGATGCAACTGTTGAGATATATATATATATATATATATGTCTCGAGAAAATTCCAATCATGTCACGCGGTCGACGAGCTCTCAGTTCATCCGATCCGCATTATATTCCCATTTTCCGCGTACGTGCCGACGACACAGTCGTCGTCGCTATCGACGTCGTCGTCACGAGCAGAGAGAGAGAGAGAGAGAGAGAGAGAGGAGCGAGAGAGACGACCTAGCCAACCCTTCTCTCGTTCTCGCGGACGGAAAAATCCCATTTCAATATTTCACGGCTTACGCCCTATCGCTCTTGGCCGGGCGTGCGTCGTTAATACGAAACACCCTCGCAAGTGAGGAGCGTCGCGACGCGCCGCGTTGCCGCCACCGCTGGGCCCGCCCCGGCCTAGCTTGCTGCAGAATGACGTATAGATTGCTCCCCTATCTTGCTCTCGACGAGAGCTCCTCCGGAAGCTGCGCGAGGATCGAACCTCCGCCTCTTCCGATCCCGAGACCCGCGGCGAATTACATGCCGGCGCCATGCCTCATCGCATGCCAAAAGTCCGTGTACCCGGGATATCGTCGGGACCAATTATCTCCGCCGTCCTATAATGGAGTAATTATAGAGCTACACGCACATTACACGTAGGCACGGTTCGATTAGAATTATTAACTGTTCCTCTTCTCACCTAGTGCGCGTTTAAGAGAGAAACACTATGATATATTAGCTCAGAGTATAATTTTCTCAACGGAAGGGTCTGCCACCTTCGTACAGACGTTACCTCCTGTACCGATACCCCTGGGGATTATCGGCGTAACGAAGTCGGTGTCATGTTACCGCCGCGCGAAGAGGATTCTCGGTGGCTTCCCACCTGTCGCAAGCTTCGTGAAGAGCTACACGGACGCTCTCGAAACTTTTAAATTTAAAGATAGATATTGAACCAAATATAAAATACACCAGCTTACAGCTCACTATTTTAAGATCTATTTTGCTCAAAAATAATACAAAATATTTAAAGAAAATTCATATTTTACATAAAAGTAAATATGTATAAAATTAATAAAGTTAAATATAAATAATATCCAAATTATATTTACTAGAATGTCAAAGGTCTTAGAACTCGCGAATGTAATTTTAACTACAAAAGAATGGTTCTATAATAATCAAAGAATCTACATTACAATTAAAATCATAAAATTGGAAATATATCTTATCTAAAATTTGAAATATTTTACATTGACCCATTGCACCATTTTGCACCGTTGCGAGAAATATATATATATAAGACAATGTACATAAGTATAAGAAAAAAGCAATCTATCTATATTATTCGATATTTCAAGCAAACTGTCTTGAAGACGTTTACACTGCCTATGATCGATCGTGTCTACCACTTCTAAAATTACGTAGATCAAAGTTTCATAAATGCGAGGGTACAGTAATGCCGTCGCGTCGATATCTGTCAGTTAATTCCGATATGCATACGCTGTCTTTCGCCGCTATCGATAGCGGCGGAATTCAGCAGGAAAATTGTTGCCCCGGGGCACGTTTTAGTGCACGCCGAAAAGTTACGTCTACAACAGCGCAAAATTGAATTAGCTCCGAAGCTCCAGGCTGCAAGCTTCAGGAGCAGATAACCTTTGAATTATGCAGTCGTTGTTGTTCTCGTGTTATTCGATCAAAATTACAACCTCACATTCTGCCATATCAGTTATTTAAACTCTCTCGAAAGGTACATTATTCACAGCTGCACAGTATACATAAACGCATTGAACTTTCATGTCGGTATCTAATGCTCCATATACAAAGTCCCACCTTAATGTCCGATTGAAACATAGAGCTTTCAATCAGCAATTTTACATTTGTCAGAGAAATTATATATTTTTTATAAGATAATTAACATTGATAATGAAATTTTTATGGATTGACTTAACATAAGAAATGACATATATTGTATGCATATTTTCCGCTATCATTTATCTACGATCATTACTTACAAAGGTCATATCACAACTGCGCGAAATCGATTTAATTCTCTTCAAGGTTTTAAGGTATGAAACAATTTCTCAAAGCCAATGTTTAATTTTAATTCTAAGCAATTATTGTTAAAACAGTCAGATAAATAAAAAATTATTTCACATTTTTACAACTTTTTATGTAATTTATTTTATGTGTTTAGATTTTCCGAAAATGTATTTTTAAAAATATTTCCATCCTAGTATTATTTTTGTAAAAGTATATTTCTTCTATGAATATAAAAGACAAATTTATGTCAAATTTATCCATATATAAAGTGTTATATTCAAAAAAATACTGTCTCTCCGATTTTTGGGTCACAACATATTTCAAGGAGAATCAAATCAGTTCCGGACAGTGTGTTTTATGATATATCCCTTGTTAGAGTTGGTTCGTTTAGCACAAATTTAATGAGACGCTCTTTTCTTTTGTATAACTTGAACTAAAATTTACGGATCCTGAGAAATTTTTCATGTTAAGATTAGGGTATGAGGAAGGTCACCATTATGAAAGAGCATCCACACGTGAGAGCGACGACGACCGCGACGACAGCATATCCGATTTCCCTCAAACCATATGCCATCCCGTGCCATTTCGCAAGAATGACGAAATGTCCGGGAGGAATCTGCGTATCCTTATAAAAGAACGCGATTTTTCACGCACCGGCTGATCGGGATGTCGCCTTTTCTCTCTTGCTCTCTTTCTCTCTCTTTTTCTTTCCTCTTCTTCCCTCCGAATCTCGTATCTCGCCGAACGTAGCAAATGACTCGTGCACGTTGTAGCCGACTCGGAAAACCCAGGGGAGAAAATCACCCCCGGCTTTAGGCATGTCAGCGCCCTGAATAAGACACAATGGTAACAATATATTTATCGAAAAATTGTATTAGTGCAACTATGGACGTGCTACTAATTTCATTACAGTTTCTGAGTAATAAAATATTTAAATTGTTAAAGTGCCAAGTCCTAATTTCATTAATTTATATACATATTTGCACTTATTAATATTAATTGCCCAACTTTGTATATTCATCAATTAAACAGTCCTCTCACGTTAATGTTTCTCGCGTGTGTATTGCAATTATAAAATATCCATTAATTAAATATTTTTAATAACAAAACAAACCCTTTTGATTTTACTTCTAAAGCCAGTACTGGACGAAAGGGGACGGCAAGGATACGCGCGTCACGTACACTGTACGTGCGTCGGATACGTTAGTCGTAAACGGTCGGGGAATCGCATTCCGGGACGGCAGGGGACGGCGTGGTGGTTGCTCGCGATCCGATCTAGCGACGTGCACGGCCGTCATGCGGCACGGACCGAACGCTACTTAAAGCGAACTCCGCCGCTTCCGGACCTTCGATGGGCCGCAGCTTCCAGCCGACTGTAAGGCCGAAGAATGCACGCGGATGGCTGACGCTTACGTACGTATAGCGCGATGCAGTCCGCGAACCAAATATGCCACCCCGATAAGATCTCCGCGGATAAACTCCGTGGGCTTTTACGATGCGGCCGCGTAGTTACGACTCTCATTTTCTTCTTTAGATACACAATAAAGAATTGACGGTAGAAACATACACGAGATAAAATAAAAATAATAGGGTGGAAGTATATTTGTTTTATAGGGAAAGCACGCGTACATGATGTTAAACAGTTATGAAAAATTTAAATATTAAACAGTTTAATGAGGCAGTAACAGGTGGCACCTGCTTTTCAGGGATTTGATATTTGTGTACAAGAAGGAAAATTCACGCAAACAATTCTGCTTTATTTTCAAGCATATCTCATTAATTATACCGTGCTTCTTTTCACCTTTTTTTAAATAATTAAAAGAAGCTACATTTATAGCGAGAAAAATATTTACTAGGGTACAAGCGAGAGTTATTCTATTCCAATAACTGCCGCGAGTACTATGATACGCCTTCGTTTGATGCAGCTTGTTCAGAAACAGTTCGTGAAGTTTTAATGGATTCGCGGGACGTGCTGTATACTGGGTTCGGACGTGTGTAGGTAAATTCGCGGTTTTGCCTCGTATCGATTAGCGGGCTCGATATTCGCCACTGTTATCGCGGCGAAAGTCGCGTTGATGAACAAAAGGGTCTTCCGTCGCCGCGTCTTTCTCGCGGACACTCCGTTATTCGGATATCGAAAGTCGCGGTGTAATCCCTGGAGGAACACGTGTTACCCTCACGGATATATCTGTCTTCTTTCGCAGTGTCGGAAACACAAGATACTATGGAAGATAAACGGGAACACGCGCGGTTCGGCGATGCACGGTCTAAGGGTGCAGCCGCGCGCGCGCGCGCGCTCGCGCAGCCGGCATGATCTATCGCGACAGGACGAATATTGCGCTTCGTATTATCCGGAACACGACAGGCTCATTTGCGGGACCGAGTGGCTCTGTACTCGATCCCTGGATCGGTATGCATGGACACTAATGGGTCGAAGGATCCCATAGTCCCTGACACGTACTCGTTGGTGGGGTCTGCCAGGTTCAGATAAACGGACAGGCAAAGAGGGTGAGCTAGTGGGGAGGGGGG
>VBVQ01003377.1:0-19095 GCA_011636635.1 Tetramorium simillimum | reverse complement strand
TAAATAAATAACATAAAAGATTGAAAAATACTGTTTTCCCTCTCCATAGAAATAAGAGAGATACGAGGAGAGAGAGAGAAAGAGAGAGAGAGAGAAAGAGGGAGAATTTTGTATCCTTGACATCCCATTCCTTATTCCTGGCAATGATTCATCGTTGCACAGTTTGCAGGATGGTTCATTCCGACACAAGGCTATCCATCTCACGGCAGCCGTTCGCCGAACATTCGATACCACTGAGAGCATCTATACCACGCGGTCACGCATCTTCGTGCCGGCGTCTGTAATTTACGCCGCGCGCGCGTATATCGCATTAGAAAGTTCACGTCGGCGGTACTATCCCCATGGCCGTTCCATCCGCGTATACGAGAAATTCTTCCGAGTTTAAGGAGCGTGGAGGTTCGAACTCGTAGTAACCAATAACGAGGAAGAAAGCTTTCTTTATCTAGGTTGCAAAATCAAATTGCCACCTGCCCCTCCCCGCCGCCGTCGTGAGCTCCTTCGCTCCTCTTCCCTTTTTCCTCCGTCGTCTCAACTCCATCTCGCCGCCGTCTCTACCTCTTTCCCTTCGAAATTCTCGCACCTTTCCGCCAGCCACTCGCCCAAGTCGAGTTCGTGAAAGCGTTTCGTTCGAGCACCCGACCGCCATTCAAGCCCCACGCCGAAGTTAAGAACTCGCTGATGAGGTAAATCAAACGTTCCCCGAGAAAAACAATTCTTTCGCCATTCTAATGACCGCGCTTTCATTTGAAAATCTCACATCCTGCGAAAAATTTCGATCAGTTCGACAAACTTTCAAGAGGGAACTCGTGGATGTTTGACGTAAAGAACAAACGAATATAATTCTGCATAATGTTACTTCATCATAGAAATACGAAGAGTGCGCAAAAAGTAGAACTTTAAATTAAGATTCTTTTTAAGCAATGACTACATTCTTCGAGTAAATCCTATCTGAAATCGAAAGCTTTTCAGTGTAGCAATTGTCTGACCTATTTTTCCAAGAACTTGTATAAAAATGAATTCCAAAGTTGTTAACTAAAAGATTTATTGCTAAAATCAAATTTAGATGCACTTTGTCGTTCTTGAAAAAGAAATCAAGCCGTCGAGCTGTCGTCAGTTTCAAGGATTTGCATATGTACGGTAATTAATTGCGATCCACCTTTCCAGATTTCGATCCAGATCACATCAGCTATAATTTGATATGTCGAAATTTGCTGCGTACGTAAAAGCGCGTACGCAATTTCTGACATCACCCGAGAGCTTTTCTACCCCGCTGTTTCCTAATACCATCGCTATCGAGAGAGAAGCGCGCTTTGTTTCACCCGTGCAGCGCGCCGAGGAGACCAAGTTTCGCAGTAAGAACACCCAGCGAGAACTGCCACCACTTCCTCGACAGTTTGCAAGTAGCTGGCAAACATCGGCGTGAATGCCGTCGACTCGCGCATAGTTCGCCGAGTACATCTTTTTCGCTGCGCGGGACCAATCGTACGAGCGCGATGCACTTTTCCCCAAATAATACATTGCGCGATGTCGTCCGGCGAAATCTTTGTGAAAGAACAGAGGAGAAAAAGCTAAAATTTCGTTTGTACGTAGGTGTAACGCGAGCAACAGGTAACGCAATTTCGCGGTTGATATTAAATGCTTGTATACGAAGCGAAAAACGAGCCGCCTGTTATTTGGCTATAATAAAAATATGCAATTAAATCCTGCTATTATCCTCTTTGAAACCCCGACAGTCTTTTTTGGGGCAAATATTTTCTATCAAAATTACAATCCTCTCGGAAATATTAATTCGTCACGCTTTAAACGCCTCTTCCTGTGGAAGAAGACGTGAAAAAAAATTCTGCGTTTTTCAGCGTCCGCGAGGGAGCAGACTGACAGGTGACTCGGCTGACTAGAATAAGGATGCAGACAGGCAAGGCAACCGGGAAGGAAGGAAGGAAGGCCGGAGTAACTTAAACAGCGGCTAACAAGAAGTAGCAAGTCATAATTGAGTCGGGCAAGTATGGCGGAATCCATGTCGGTAGGTGGAAAGCGCCGCTGCCGACATACCTGACCGGAATTCGAAAGCAGGGAGAGTAGTTCTTCGGCCTCGAGATGGTTTCCGTTAGTTCCGTCGCCGATCGAATGGAGTACAGATGTTTCCTGGCATATTAATGCTATACATGCAAATACCCCGTGTTCGACTGCGGCAAGAGAGAAAGCGAAAGTGAAAAAGAGAAATAAAGACGGTCAGCTTAAAAAAAGCTGAAAAACCTCTAAAAAATTTTTAAACAATTCAATATGCTGCCTAAATTAAATCAACGAATTTTTTCGTATTTTTCTTAACCAGAAATATTCCAATTTCCGCCTAAATTTGACAGACGTGTATCTCTTTGTTACATTAAAAAGAGAATTATTTTGTTCACGCATTTAATTGCACGTGATTCGCCGTGCTCGTAGAAGACAAGCGAAAGAATTCGCATTTCGACAAAGTCCCTCTCGTGAGAAGAGGCTTGCGATGGAAAAGACACGCTCCTGATGAACTTTAGAACTTGAATCGTTCGCCAGCGGGCGCTCGTGTAGCGTTCTTTTGCCTGATTCCAAGAATTATCCGGTGGAGGTCAATGCGAATGACATTGAGGGGGGCAGGAGCCGGCCGGCAAGGATCGATCCACGGGTTCACGACGATCGATGCGAAAATGTCGCACGGCAATTTGCTGCAGGGATGCAACTGTAAGTACAATTGTTTACCGTTCTCGCTGCTCGTCTCGCCAATAAGTCGCGGATCCAACGAGCAGGCACCGCCTGCACCACATGAAAAATGAGCTCTGATAATGGCGGCTTTCGTTTATTTGACGCCAGACAAAACAAGCCGAGACCCCGAGCCGCGAATCGCGATGCAACGTGACATCTCGGCGAGATCGGTCGCGTGTGGCGCGAGAGAAAAAGAGCGCTGTTTTCCCGATTTACGTAAAAAACTATTCGGTGAATAAAAAACAGAATTCACTGTATCGGTGAACGTATTCATTCGGCTTCGTGCATCAAGGACGATTTTGGGCTTGTGGATCCTCGGAGTTGATACTTCCTGCAGAATGTTGGTCAGAGTACGCTTCTTTTTTTATTATGGTGAAATATTTGGCTATTGCGTTGCCGTTTGTGTATGCAGCGGTGCCTGGTAACCGTAGAATGTGAAGAGAATATTTCGGAGTAAAATCCTCTGAAATACAATACAATAAAAAAATTATGTCAGTAATTTATAATAAGTAATAATAATAATAATGTAATAGTAAAAATAATAAGTAATAAAAATTTTATAAATCTAATGAAAATATAAAACTAATAAGTGGATTATATGTTTAATAATTTAAAAATAATAGAATATATATTGTATTATATTCTATTTTTATATTATAAAATTATAATCATCTATATTACACATGCGTATGAATAAAAAAGGAAATAAATTTTATTCAATTAGATCAATTATGAGATTATATTCTCTTTGCTTCACGCGAATTTTGGTTTTAATTAACACGGATATTTTTTTAATTAACAAATACACACATTTAAAGCTTTAATCTAGAAATTATAAAGCTTTAATATTTCGAAAAATTTCACGTTATGTAATTATTTTATATTTCAACTTTTGCGGATACGCACCAATGATCGTGGATATAACTGTCTATTTATTAACAGTCACTAATGCAAAATGTAACACATAAAGTGAGTGTCGATACTATACATGTGAACCTTGATGCATAATTTATGAACGCGACGAAACTTCGAGACAGATGTTTACATGATGTAATATCGCTGTGTATAAGATGAGCTGCATGCACGTTGTTTTTATCGATACGACTGTATCGTATTATTTCGCTCGAGAAGAATGCTACTCACCGATTAGACCAAACAAACGGGGCTCTCCATCCCAAGGAATTTTGGACCGGTAACAAAAGCGAAAAGTTTTCGATTAATTCCACAAACAATAATATCGCAAACGTATTTCTTCCTGGATAAAAAAAACATTGACATCGTGGATGGACATTGGGAATGAAAAATCACTTCGTAGTATTTTTATTTTCCTTCATCAAATTGCAAATTTTATCGATTATATCTACATAAATCTATCGTTGCTAGAATTATAATCATGATAATAATAATAATAATAATAATAATAACAACAAGCAACTATCAAACATTTTTTAAAAGATGGATTTATTCTTAAAAATATAGATTGTGAAAACCATGCTTTCGACGAAACATTCGATCGTAAAATAATACAGTGCATGTTTGCGAAATAAATAAAGAAAGTTATTTCGAAATATATCAAATATGCTTCTGATTGTGTTCGTATGGCACAACGTACTATCTTAATTATTTTTAAGATAAGACAACTATTTCTCCACGGAATGTGCTTTTCGATTTCGTAGGGGAAACTCAGTACGACGATTCGCAGGTGCAATTCCCTCGTCCTATTCCGGACGAAGTTATCAGGTGAGTTTGCAATGTTCGCGTAAGTAGAGAGTATAAGTATGGATACGAGCTTATTTCTTTCCAGTACTGATGTAAGAAAAATATAATTATATTGTTCAACAAAGAATGTTTCTTTTGAGCATAAAAATATCATAGCTTTTTGGGCGCTAAATATAATTTTATTTATTAAATAATTTTTTCATAATTGGAAAAATTTGTTAAAAATTAATTAAAACTACAAAGTCAGTTAAAATAGTTATTTATATTTTATCATGTTGTAATTATTAAATGTTGGAGAAACGGTATCACGTTCAACACCTAAAAAACTATGAGAAACAATAACCTTTATTCTTATGTATATTTTTTTATTGAACAATTAAATAATTGATGTATAAAAAAAATCTTTTGAATATCTAATGGATTAACGATAGTTTTCTTCAAGATTTTCAAATTTTCATACACGTGAAAAAAATTTAGTTATGTCTATTGTAATAGAGAAAATGTGCGATGCATTGTTCTAATTTCGTTATTAATTCTGTTAATTTATGAAACCAATGGGGTGACTAATAGTGTTTACGAGGTTTACGTGAAGGAAGACACCGAGCCGGAATCAAGAAACAATGATGTAGCGAGTGTTGCGGGTTTAGGACCCATTGCCAATCACCAATTGAATCAAGTAATCAATCGCTATAATAATTTTATCAATGATAGTGATTTGCGATCGAGTGAAATCACTTTCAAGGATGAATGCGTCGACCTGGATGCAGCTATCGATTCCGAAGTGATCAATATCGACGGCACCGTCGCGAAACTCGTCGGCAAGGACGCGTTAAGGTACAAAGTAAGTGCCAAAGTAAGGTATCTTAAATATTTGTCGAACTATTAGCGCGGCAAGTTGTTTGCCAAGAGCGAGTGCATATCGTTACAGCAGCAGTTTATATGAAATATTTCACCTGACGGGCGTAGCTACGTTTATCTAGTTTGCTCCTTTCTTCCTACTTTGAAGAATGTCATTTGCATACGCCCGTTTCTATAGTTTTATGTTCCAAGTATTTGCCTATCTACATCGCGATGCATAATTGCGGGGAGTATTGTTGGAAACTGTATTTTTACGCGACATAATGCAATCCTCGGAATTGCACCGAGCTTTTGCGTCCGCGATTTAACTTTACAGCATTTCTTCATCGCGATATTTTACGCAATTTCTTTATTTTGAGCATTTTATTGATATTTTCATTTAAATACGATCTTTTCAGATTTTCGAACAAAGCGTCAGCGTGCCGGACAAGAATATGATTGTATATTCCCATCCTGTTGCCGAAGGCCCTTCGTCCTCGACAACTCGGCTTATCGATAAGGATGATCCACGATCCAGACTGCATTTTGTAAAATATCTAAAACGTGACGGAAAGACGCTCAAGATTTGGGAATGCGGCATTTGTACGTAACGTTTCTCGCTGTAGTAATATTCAAATCTGCTTAATTAATAAAGAATATTCTATGTAAATGGTAATTGTCACATTTTCGTATTGTTACTAATAATTGAAAAATAAGAAATAAAATTAAAGATAAAAAGTTAGACAGAATTAAAAATAAAAATGGCAAATCTTTTTCTTTCGTGGAAAATATGATTTAGATTTCTCATTCGATTTCGCAGCATAGCGAGTAATTACTCTTTAATGTCGACTCAAGAGGCTCGACAGCTTGTTTTCGTTATAAGAAACTTTTACGTTTAATATTCGAATCAGGTTCAAAAGAGTTTCGCCATCAGTACACTCTGATGAGACACTTGCCGACTCATACCGACGAGAGAAACTTTAAATGCGAGGCTTGCGGCAAGGCTTTCCGACAGTTGTCAACATTGAGTCAGCATAAAGCTATACACAGCGATGCCAGGCCCTATGTGTGCGAGTTTTGCAAGAAAACATTTAACAGGTCGGAAAACGTTTCTAGTAACTCTAAATTTTACATTCAAATAACAACAGCCAATGTAGCTTCCATATTTATCTACGAAATTGATTTTGCACGTGATTTTAAAATAATACGTATTTCAGAGTATCTACATTAATCTCCCATCGAAAAACGCACTCGGAACACAAGCCACACAAGTGTCATGTGTGTGGTAAAGGATTTCATCAAAAGGGTACAACATGCAAAAATATAAATTACGCAATGATCTGTCTATCTCACAAATTCCCCCCGAGAGAATTTATGATTATCATAAAATCTTCTTTCCCCTTCTTCCTACTTGAGATTTATTCATATACCTAATGGTTTTATTATACATTTTTGTAACGTATCGACAAAAAACGCACCACCGTCTAAAATCCCCAAATTAACGTCTTTTCAGGTAATTTACGAAACCACGTGTTCACGCACACAAACGAGCGGCCGTACAAGTGCGAGTTATGCGGCAAGGGCTTCAATCAGATGTCGAATTTGGTCTGTCACAAGGTGAAGGCGCATGCACACACCGATAAGATGCAGTACTCGTGCGGAGTCTGCGGTAAGGAGTTCCCGCGTAGGTTTGCTTTGCGATCGCACGAAGAGTACAAGCACGGTATCAAGTACCGAAGCACGAGCAACGCGCAATCCGCCGTGAACGAGCCCAACGCCGGGAAAAGGTACGTGAGAAAGTGGCTGCGAACAGTTAACTGCGATGTGCAATCCGTAATCATTGGCGCGACAAATGTGTAAACGATCTGAAAAAATCGTTGGAATTCGTCTGCCATCCCGAATGAATATCCATAGAATGCGAACAGTAAATTCCAAACTGATTTAATTAAAAATATCGATCTCTCTGTCGTGGATTACCGGCTGGTATTTTTGTTGGATATAAAAAGGAAGGTATTGCAAAAATAGAGAAATTAAAAGCAATTAGTTGTAATTTCACAGGTCAATCTCCTATAAGAGAGATCTCTCTTAATTAGTTTATTTCCCGCAGGGGCTAGGTGGATGATCAAAGCGGTTATATATTTAATTATTATTTCACGCGGTTGTATGAAATTGATTTAATTACAGATATTTTAGCGTGATATGTGATTATACATTTTCAGCAAGAACGTTAGAATTATTCAGTTGTACAACGGCGATCGGAATCAAACAAGTGAGAGCAAAGAGAAGGATTATTTCGGCTCGGTTAGTATATATTTGATTTACGATGAGTACAACGAATTATAGATTGTGTAATTAGTTTTGGAATCCTATTTCATAAAAGTCGGATTTGATGGACAGCATCGTGATAAATAAAATCGATACAAAAGCGATGGAAATGGCAATGCTCCAAGGCCAGACTCCTTTCGCTCTTTACAAACCCGTGAAAGGTATACCGGTACTCGTTAAAATTTCGTCTACTACGAATAACAAGAACGTAAGTATACTTGGACATAATCAACATCATTAAATTATTATGGAAATTTAGACTTTTGGCGAAAGAGAGAGAAATAAGCACGAAAATTATTTGTGTTATTTAAAAAAAAATCACACGAGTAAAAATATATATAACGTTAATTACGTATGTAAAGGAGAGTCAGAAATTAAATAATTGAATTTACGTATAACTGAAAAACGTCAAAGTTATAATAAAGTTGATTAAAATTTTTAAAGTTCTCAGTATAATTTATTATTTTTATATACTAAATAAATGTTTATTTGATATAAAGCGGAATTAGATGCCTTTGCAAGAAGATTATTTAAAGTTATATGTTCATTGTTACAGCAAGTAGATTGTATGTTTTATAAGTATTTTTGTTTTATTTTGTTATTGGTAATCCCGACAGCTTCCCTTAAGCTTAGTCTGTTACAATGGGACGTTGCAAACGGTAATTTTTCTGTGTATTAATTAATAGTGTATCTACAAATATATTAAATTATTCAACGTGGTCAATTGTCTTTAATAATTTTATCATCTATCACAGATACTTACACCTGCGACTGCCGAAGATTTGCGAATGACTGGAAAAATAACTTTAAATCCTATCGAGACTTCAGATGCTGACGGTAATAAAGCTGTTCAGGTGAAAGTACCGGTAGTCGCGACTGTGATGCAGAATATCGAACCCGATGGCAGAGTTAGCTTCATCATCGAGCCTCCCGGTGCGGAACAGGAGCAAGGTAAGCTCTCTCGTCAATCTTGCAAGGCGAGACGAAGAAGAAAGAGACGTGCTCCTCTCTTTAATCTGTCGTCGTCAGATGATCTGGTGACAGCGTTAGACTCGCAGTTCTCTCCGTCTGTGCTCAATCGCAGCGAGCCGGACCGGCAAAATGGCCCGAGCTCAACTACGTCGATGGACGAATGTAACGAGTTACTGGAACTGGCTGCGCAAGGTGGAATACAGTTTGTTCGCGCCACGGAGGACGGTCGTTACGAGGTAATGTAGAAACGATTACACATTCAACGTGTGAAGCTGTGTTAGCGCGCTCGAAGCAGCGCGTCCGGTAATAGTCACGTTTGGGAAACAGAATGATATCCCTTGTTGGAACTTAAAGTAACTTTCCCTACAGTTTAATTCAAATGGTATTTTTGCGCGTTCCAAACATTTTAAGACGAGTCTATAATTACGCTTTGAATCCAACGATTAACTTGGAAAAAAATCGAGAAGAAGAAAATTATTGATACGGCAGAAATTTAATATAAGAGAACGAATCTCGAGGCATAACATCGACATCTTTATCTTTGGAGGGGCGATGTACTTTTCTTTACGCAGAACCGGTATTACGGCATCGACGTCTTTTCGATCGACTTTTCGACTTACAGTACGCGCGACACATTCGGAGTATTCATGTCAGGTGCATTCATTCCTTTACATAGAGTCCTCTATTTAGAGAACTACTGCGCTGCCGCGTTTGCGAAACGTGCTGTGTAACGTTCTTATAGGAATACATAGCGTTTGCTAGAATTTATCTTTGATGCTTCTTCAAATTAGCCGTAGAAACTCGATTAATTTTAACATCTATATCGATAGACTCCAAATACTACAAGAGTCTTAATTAAATCCTTTCCATCGCGATTCTCTGAAGTAACTTTGTAAAGTTAATTGATTTTCATTCATAAAATTTAAATTGATGAATCTGGTTTAAAATCTTAAGAATCGTTGTCCATTAAGATGTTCGGTTTAAATCAATCTTATATTATCTATATTTTATGTATATTTTAGATTCATTTCTAAAATTGATCATAATTAACAATTACGTAGAATTATGATTTTTTTTTCGTAATTACAGGAATTATCGTGATTATAAAATATAGCAAAAATATATTTTCATCATATTTTTGCGTATATGTCGCACAATTCGCCTTATCGTAATAAATTATTCCGATCATGACGAAGCTTTAAACAGTTCAATGCCCTTACGCGCGCGCGTTATGGCTGCAGGTCATGACGAACAGCGAGGCCCGTGACTTAATGACGCAGAATTCCCACGACGTAACGATTCTTGACGGCGAACAGGCGGACGCCATCAATCTCGTGAATATGCGCAATAACGGTGATGTCATCATCGGCGACAACGATAATCAAATCATGGTGCTGGAATCCGGCCAGAAGTCCGGCGGTATGTCAATGGACGGCATGGAGATTCTCGAAGATAAAGACATTAGGATTCTCGACAGTAAAAGCCTCGACGATCGTTTCGTGGATGGCATGACATTCCTCTCCCAGACCAAAATCGACGATCTCCTGCTGGGTCCCAAACCGCTACCTATCGATGGCGATGGTTCTCTCGCCGGGCACGACGATGGTAGGTGAATCGACGCCGTAATGTCGCGATTTATAAAAATCCTTTAGGTGTTCCGAGACTGTTGCATCAGGTCCTTGTTTTCTTCAAGTCTTCATAAGTCACAGCTTCTTTTATAATTTAAATAGTTAATAATTAATTATAATCCGCATTAACGTAAGAAGCAAATTTACAGCCACGCTAAGTCTCTTGAGATGTTTGAAATCGGTTCTAAAACAGTCGTTTGCTCATAACTTTTGTCAATGGTTGCCGACCCTAGCAATGGCCGTGACGTCGAGCCAGCAGGATCTAACGAGCATCTTGGGTCATCCCTCGAACATATCTACCAGCTCGCAATCCTCGTTATCGTCACTGTTAATGAAGAATCATCCGCCATTGTCATTATTGGGCGAAACACTACCGTATCTAAAGAGCAATCAGAGCCTTACGGAAGATCTAAATATTCTCGGCGTCTCCCCCATGGAAGATCATCATTCGGAATACGACTCGAAGATGAAATTGTCCTCGGTATTCGACGACGACTGCGATACCGGTTTAATACCCTTTGGCCAATCGGACATGAAGATGCTCGATTCCGGAAGTCAATGCATGAAGGTATGGTTTAAAGATTGTTCGCGGACACTCATTGAGAATTTTACACGATACATTCCCACAACGAATTTTACAGCCTTTCAACGACAAGTTTTGCTACCCACCGCCGAAGATATATCCCGGTTTAAACGAGGTGAAGATTTTGGGACCGAAGAATCACAGTCACGAGTTTATAGTCCCGCACTATCAAGATACAAGATTCCTCAGTCCTTACGAGCAATTCCTCAAGAATGCCACTTTGCAGAACACTTGCGTATCAAATGTCATCGATCCTGCATCTGATGCAGGATGTAGAAAAGAGGTAAAAATACTCGGTAAAAAGCTCGGCACTGGTATTATCACTACAACCGAGGAAGGTGATATCGTCAAAGTTATTGATGACAAATCTAAATTCGTAAGTAATCTCTTCTCTTTTCTAATTATATTTCAAATGATTCTTAATCATCAACTTGCAAAACATTCCAATTATAATTTACAACAATGGTTGAAACCAACGGCGAATTCTTTAACAAAGGTCGATTGAATGTTTGATCAGCAATCTAATTATTTGATGAAATATTTGGCATTCGATTGCAGGAAAGCACGATGGACTTCTGCGATAACGCTTTGCAGCAGTGTGCGACCGTGTCACCAAGACGATTGCACCGGCAGCCGCCGATGGAGAATGATGCGGACAACTTTTTGCTTCAAGTAAACACATTTGAAAATAATTACTATATAGATGAAAAAGAGAACATTTCTTCGAACCTATACAGACCGGCAGCCCCTGCTCGGATTTTCTGAATTTCGGTAATCGCCCCGCCGGTAAAGACCTGTCGCCCGACGGTCACATTGATAGAAGTCAGAAGGATGATCACGGGGACAGTTTTACTTCTGGAGAAATGTTGGATCTGGATTGACGAAGCGCGGCGATAAATAAAATGGACTCTTAGTTCTGGAATTATTCGTTTTGGCGTCGCTATCTTCTGCGATTCGACTGGCAAAGCATTCGCGCATTGCTTCGATACTGTTTAGTGCGTACAGAGAAGCGGGAGATAATACGTGAATAAAAAATAATTATGCAACGACAGGGAAGGTGTCTTTGCAATTTTATAATTTTCCGTTCTATAAAAAATTACACCGACTTACATGCTAGATCAAATTTTTATTTACTTGCATTTTTACTTGCAAATTTTGTTGCTAAAATATTCAGCGATACCATGTGAAAATTATGCTGCCTAATATTTTTGAGAATATGCAACGATTGATTTGCAGAATAAATTATCTTGCGAAAAAATGAATAATATAATTTCCAATAAATTATGGATAAGTCTCTTTTTTGGAATATACTTGTAAATCGAAATATTGAATGTCTCAAGTATTTAATAATTTCATTAATCTTTTTGAATTGTTCTTAAATTACGCCATATTTCTACTTTCGAGTTTTCTATACTGATTTACGTGATACGATTGTATAAATCTGTCTAGTATTTTATATTCAGATATTTGAATGTTGAATAAAGTATAAATGAAAGTCTTTCTTCAAAACTTCCCTTTTATTCGACTGTGAAAAATAAAATATGTTATATCTGTTAGTACGAGAAAAATCATCCTAACATTGCTGTTTTTAATAAATACGTGGGATAGAGAGATACGAAAGACTGCGGTATCCCGATACGAAGGTTATTTAGATTTATTCGCGAATTCTCGACTCGGCAATATTTTCTCCGCGTGCACGTGCCAATACCAATAGGTGGAGTGGTTAATACCGTCTGCCCTGGCATCCATCCCTGCTACTTGATAGTCAGCTCCCATTCGGAGAACCGCACCGTCTTATATAGTAACCTATACAAGCAATCTGATTCGCAATTTGTGGGATTTAGAGTTGACGTGAAAGACAAATTAGTCAGCAATTTGTTGATATACGACTCTTGTGCAAAACGTTCATAGATATATATATGTACATTTTTAGTCGGAACATAATATCTAAAAAAATTATATTGATTATGTCTTTAAACGATAATCGAAATTTAGTTTTTTCTTTTTACGTTCTATTTTGTCTCTATACAATAAAAATTTATAAATATATAAGCACAGAGATGTTGGTATTGGTAAGTGCGCTACAGCATACCTATCGAGTGATATCTTATGGTTGGAGTTAGCATTTATCTTCACTACTTGATAGTCAGCTCGTAGAAACCTCTCTACATTTAGATAACGCGGGAAGACCTATATAATATAATACCTTAGAGAGAGCGTAAGATCGAAATAAGAGTGATAAATTAAAATGAGGGGAAATAATGTTATCTGTTTGCGCGCGTGTATCGATAAGCAATGTAGCATTTTTTTATACAAAATATTTGGCATTTTTTTTCCTTCGAAATGCAAATTCGAGGTTCAAGGCACCCCGAAATGCAAATTTTTACAAAATTGATATGGCATTTGATTGTCCACAATTGTTTATAAATAATCGCGCGAACATAAATAATCACATCCGTGGATAAACTGTGGTCAATCAAATGCTAGGTACATCAGTTTTGTAAAATTTCGATTGTTCGGGATACCACCAACTTCACAGACCTGTGTGAATTCTTTGGTCAAATTGAAATTATTTTCTGCTCAAAGATTTTATGGAATATTATTATTTGCCGCGAGTCTTCAATTTTAAATACTTTTATTGAATGGCCAATAAAGATTGAATAACCTTCTTAAATACATCTTCGTTTTCCTTTGTGAAATAGATAAAATTGGTCAGTGGCAAATTAATAAAATTCTGACGCAAATCCGGTAGCGACACGCTGCTGCTTGCGAACGCGACGCCATGTGCGCGAGCAAACGTGTCGGAAAATTTACTTTTCTCCCGCAAAGCCAGCAACCCGCCGTCGTCGCAGCTCGCAAATACGCAAAAATTAAGTTGTAAAAGTCGCTCCGAACCGCTCGCGTTTTCCAGCCACGTCTGCCGCGAGGAGGAGCGAATCCCACGGAAATTCCATTCGTTCTTTCACCGTGCCCGCACCCCTTCCCGTCATTCCCGAGACCTCTCGGGAGGGAATTCGCACCTTTTCTCGGCTGCTTTGCATCGAATTATTTAAAAATGCACCCGACGTACCGAGAAACATCTACTTAACTTGAAGGTGCCGCGGGACGTTCTTAACGCGTCGGGAGTACCGTGAGAACAATGGTGTTAACGATGACTCGCTGTCGTTCGACGACACCTACAAGAGACGAAGAATTTCGAAATCCTGAAAAGCCGATTGGAATGTTTGCAACTGTTTTCATTTCGCGATACGTATAGTTTAACATGTAACTATAATTGTCATATAACATACTTTCTCTGTACAATGGAATTTTCACAATAAAGCATAAAAATTCTATTTTCTAGAAAACGCATCCCGGACGCGCTGGTTATTATCGGATAATCATTTCCAATAAATCCATTTACGGCTAGTGATTTATCGGGCAAAAAGAGATTAGCGCAAGCGTCGCTGATCGCCACGCGAGAGATAATTGAATTTGGCTCGGCGGGCTAATCGCATTTTCGTAAAGAAGAACCGGGCGATGAGAATGGGGCCGGGGGATGAGTATTCTTGTTTGCTTTATAACGTAATTGCGGCAGAAAGTATTCCCGCGTTAGATCACTCGGTGCATTATAGCCCTGCAGCGGCATACCTGTATAAGCGCGGTGGAAAGAACGCTCGTCCTTTTCCACCGGCGCGAGATTTCTCCCGCGGGTATAACTTTGGTGAGCGAAACGGCCCTGCGGATTATCTGAGGAAGTGCGAAGAGGCTTTTAACTCGGTATAATTTATTTAAAAGCCGAGGCCGAGGGGGCCGGCCGCGAAAGGGGAATCTCTGAAGAAACAGCCTTAATTAGCACGGACTTTCTTACCGCCGGCAGATTCCGCCTTAATTTTCGCAGATGAAAACCGCGCGATCCACCTCTTCTTCTCCGCGCTTTTTCTCCTCACCGAGACCTCCCGTCTTCTTTTTCTCTCCCTCGCTCTTTCTCCCTCCCGCGACTTCACCTCGTACTTCTATCGATACCGCGCTCGTCTTTGTCCCACTCAAGCGCGTTTGACAATTCGCCACAGAGAAAAGTGTTGATTAAATCCCGCAATTAAGGCCGGCGGTGCTCCAGTACGTATAGGCAGGATTTAATGCGCGACGGGCAAAATCGAAGTCCGCGTGTAATGTAATTTTGCTCGATTCCGTGGACCTTACGTAAAGGCTGTTCCGCATTTATCGTAACTGCGTAATATGCGGAATCGATTTTAGCTTGATGAAGATTTGATGAAAGTTGTAATCAGAAAGATATTTAACATTGCAGATGAAAAAGTTTAGTTTTCGTAAGTTAAGATTCAAGAGATGGATAGTAAGGCCTTTCCCCGTGGTTAATCTTTAGATTTTACTTTAAAAGAAATTTTATTTAACTTTATCGCAAAATGTACGGTATTAAAAATTCAGAATTCGTAAGTAGTTCTTCCGTCAGTTTTAAATGAATTTTATTATGCGATGAACAAGACTGTATTTCGCGGATTAGATGTAGCCGTTTCTCACCCGCGTCTTCCCCTTTCGTTACCCTTCAGATTCAGTGATGGATCCATGGAGATGGATCGAAAAGCTCGTTGCAAAAACGGGGTAAGCGCGACGTCTGTTGCGCACGTCTGACGACAACTATTCTTCCTAACAAAGTCAATTGACGGCGCTGCCGTAATGCACTGCCGCCTACTTTGGAAAATTTACTTTAAATTTCGCTCCCTTTACGAGCTTTTCCTTTCTACTTTCCACGGGACATTACGTCGTTCCCGCGCCCGCGCGCTGGTGCCCTCGCGAATTACCTCGTCAGGTATTCAGCCCTCATACACAGCCATTTCGCAAATTCGATCTTCCTCAGTGCGCGAGACGCGGCGAGAACCCTTCGCGCGTTTCGAGCCGCTCGACGGAGAGAAGGAGAAACAGACGAGCGAGTCAGCCAGTCGCCAGTAGCGTAACGTTAAATTAAACCGACTTGCGACACATAAAACGCGAGCGCGCGCGTTGTTTGATTAACACTGTAGCGTTGAAAGCTTGACATAAAAGAGATTATATACATGCTAAAAATGCTGATATAAAAGAAGATTACATGTTAAAATTAAGAATCTCAAAATAAGCTCCTGTCCCATTTTTTCTCTCTTCTTAATTTGAGAATAAAATAATTTGCTACCTCGTTTGCTACCTTTTTTAATATCTTGCGCTCTGTGATAGTTTTAAAATGTATAGAAAGAGATATTCTCTTTACTTTTTCTATAACTAAATTATTCCTTTTGTTTGTTCAGTCATTCAATGAGAAAGACCCCGCTGACGAAGAATATCAGCGTCGAAGTGATAAAATTACGAAGTGACAGAAAATGCTGCGCGTTTACTATTGGATTAGTCGCACGTGCACATTGTATTATACTACAAATCGTTAGGAAGAATTGTACGGAGACGAAAGGAGATAGTGAATCGTTCAGTCAAGAAGAAATTTTCCCAGGATGCTGCCTTTTGTTTTAAAAGGTAGGAGAAGCGAACCTGATCTGACCCAATCTGATTTCAGTCTACTCGAAGGACTATCGGGCAGACATAAGGTTTCTCCGGTACACCAAAGTAAAAGCACGAGAGATTGGGAGAAAGGTGGGAGAGAACAAGAGAGCGGACCGGAAATGAAGCAACCTACGACAAATGTTCACCGTCATTGGCGATCGGTAGTATCTTTTATTAGATTCGATCATTTTCCGCTTTTGGAGGAAAGATAATTATGAAGTCAATAAAATAAAATCAATAAGAATAAGTGAAATAAATTGCGTGACTTTTTTTAGTTGTATTTTTATTCGCGAGATAATGTCACTAAACTTAACTTTGCGTCAATGATACTAAAATATAGAAAATATGAAAAACGTTAATCCTTTTTTCAGTAAAGATATAATTATCGTGTTCTTTTAATATTCATCGTCAATTTTGCTAATTTTATTTGATTATACAGTGAATTAATTTTAGACAGTCAGCGGTTTCTCGATTATCATATTCCCATTTAATATTCCTTACTTCAATCCTCGTAAAATTTAGATAGAATTTATAAAATGGATGTTGACACATCTTCATTTTGGTCTCACTTTGCACGACCAGATATTTCTTCGTATCGTTCGTAATGAAACTAAAATGCAGCTCTCCACACTAACGATGAGAAAGATTTTCTCAATGCTGTTAAATACTGAACGAATATTCTAATTTTGTCACATATTTATATCGCAATATATATATATTTTTTTGTCTATATATTTATACAGACAAAAAAGATACTAAAACAAAATTGTTAAAGGAGGTAGACAATGTGAAAATAATTACGAATTACATATTGCATATATATGTACATGCAATAGTCCGCACGAGACAAAATTTCTAGTACAAAATTAATTCAATTTGTGTCCTACTTGTTTTAATAATAAAAATCCGATTGGATATAAAATTTGATACCCAGAAAATCATTAATTTTTATACTTGAAGCAAGAGAAAAGTGTAACAAAAGGGAAAAATGCTGTGCACACCGGTGCCTATATTTTTCATCCGGCGCTTTTACGAATCTTACAATCTTAGAGTCTCGAAAGTTTTATATATCTCGATTATAGCGGGCATAATGTTAGCGGGGCTTTCGCTATCTTAACTCGTTGCGGCCTTTTGTGAAGAATACCCAATATATCATAACGATTCTGCTCAAGCGCGTCTTTACGAGCACCGCAAAAAATTTATGACTCCAAGATGGAATTGGATCGCGCGTAAGCGTCTGTCGAATACTGATTACGCATTGCGTTACTTGCGCATGCTTCTGTGAAGCTTCAATCCATATAAGGAAATATTTTATCCAAAAGTATATGCGAGTCGCAGTATTTTCGGCGATTTTTCCAGTATTTCTGTGATTCTCTCTTCGCGAAAAAAAAGTAAAGACATAAATACATATCTGTTTCTATTTAATTTGATCCGGCAAAATAGTCAGACATTCATTATTCATGAAAAAGCAGACATTTATTAAAATTTTTTAAGGTGAGATAAAAAGGCGAGATAACACAAAAGGCTCGCAGATATGCTGCTTAAACGCGACGAGATATCTCGATGCGCGATAAATGAAATCGCGCGTAATTTGCGGCTAGCAACAAAATATTCGAAATTATCAAACCTTCGATTTTAGTTCTGGTTGGGTATGAATCTTGGATATCGCTACGGCCCGCCGGGACAATATTATCGAGTAGTTAAATTCAGCGGTACAATATATTTCGAGCCAGCCAGCGGCTATTAAGTTCGCTTCGAGCGTGGTGCCGTGGGGCGAATTAATTAATAAAACCCGTTGTTCATTAACTAATTGACCATCGGGCAAAGAGCTTCGCTGGGAGATTTCGTTTCTGACGCGACATATTACGGCGACCCCGACGCACATGCGTGATTTAATATTTGCAGAAGGTACCATAGATTACACGCGTTAATTTCATTCTATGAAAATTATTAAACCCAATTTATTTTTTCGCGTGTCTTATAAGATTTAACGATATTTATGTAAAACAGCAGAATTAAATTTTGTGATAAGAAGTCATACGGTGTAAACAATTCTGTAGCAGGAAGAGTGCAAGGTCTCTTACATGTAATGCCAATCTCATGTTTAATGTATGATCTACTACATGTACAAATATTCTTTACCAAATTTGTGTTGCAACAGAAATTTATTATTTTCTTGTCATGGGAATTGTAATGCGGGATTATTTCTGAAACTTTTTAAACACGCTATTTATGCGTTTGTAAACATATCACGTGTATTATTTTGGCACGAGGTTTCACAGAAATTGCCAGTACGCCAAGCCGTTTCGCGTCATCACGGAAGAACATTTATACGGTTGTAAGTGGAAAGCCCGCTAACGATCTACAAACTAATATGTGTAATAGCATCGCACTGGCGCCGGGGCCAGTTGCTGGGACCGTTTCCGCTTTTCAAACATGTTCTCAAACGCAACGGAACTATCCAATAACATTTACACTCTGCTCACGTGATTGCTCAAGATTTCCAAACTTTACTAAATACCACCGCGAGGCAAAGCCTTCCACAGAAGGCGACTTTAAAGCTCTCTATTAGATGCATTTGACCCCGTTTGTCAAATTTCACTTGTGAATATTTAATGCACGTTATTCTGAAGAGCGGATTTAACTTAGCATGATAACGCTGAAATTTATTAAGGAGTAAAAATATTGATACACAGTGCGCCAAATAAGTAATGAGACTGATTTTTTTTCCTGCAACACTTTCAAGAAACGCGCCAAATGTGGTTACCATTTCAC
>VBVQ01003376.1:0-19097 GCA_011636635.1 Tetramorium simillimum | reverse complement strand
TATATAACATTTTATGCTGCTTTTATTTTATCTAGTTAGCAATTAAATTTATTTTTTTAAATAGAATTTACGACATAATGTAATGGCATTATGTACATACGTATCTTATACATGATTAATTCTTTTTGAAAGCTACAACAAATGAGTCTCCATCAAGAGAAACGAGAATGTCTCAATCTCGTTACCTAATATACATATATATTCAATATATTATTGCTTTATACAGCCAGCATTTATTATCTTTCTTCACAGTTTAAATATATTGCAAATATGACTGTATGAATAAAAGTACGATGGTAAAGTTCATCCCGATTATAACATTATCATCTTTTACAAGATAAGTTCCGTTTTATAGAATGTTAATAAACTTACTTTTCGTGACGTGAATTTACAAATAATCATATTGTTCTTAATTATTATAAATATCTAAGTTTGTTTAAAATAAACGAGAGGCTAAGTGTCTGTGAAACGTTTTCGCGGCGTGTCTGGGACGTGTCTGTGAAACGTGTCTGGAATAGGACTGATGATTTGCTTCAAAGTCTTCGACATTCGAACTTTGAAGCTTAAAAAAAATTCGAATTTTTGAAGTTGACTTCGAAGATTCGAATTCTTTCGAAGCATCGAATCTTCGAAGTTGTAAAAAGTAACAGCCCTAGTAAATACGTATGTATTTTTTTTCAACAAGACTTTAATTTGTATGCGGAATAATTTTTATATCATAATTGCAATTGATTGAAGTAATATCAAATTTCTGAAGTCTTTGTCAAAAAATGAACGTCAAAAGAAGTTTTTATGGAGATGAAGAAAGGAAGAAAGACGTAAGAAAAAAGAAAACGACGTCAAGATTGAAACATGATGATTTAGTCTAATATCAGATGTATAGAAACAATGAGATTGTGTAGAACACAATAGGTCTATTCTGTAACTCATAACGACAGTTCGTTATCGTTATCGTTGCGCAGTATTTTTACTATATGAAAAAGCTGCGCAACGACATTATAACGATAATGAACTCGTTAAGAGTTACAGAATCGTAGCACAGATATAAGTTTTTACAGCATCATAGTTTATGGTTTACGCGTAACACGAGCCTTGGTTCTGCAAGCACCACTCAGGTTGCAAGCTATCCGAGTAGATTTTTTGTTCGACGAGTCTCTCGCGATGCCTCAACATTCTCTGTTCAGCGTGATGCCACTTGGAATCCGGATCACTCCACAATCTCTCAGCCATCGCGGCTGATCTTGGCCATAATCTCGAATCAGTATTCGAGCTGTCCGCCTGTTCGGTCCAAAGCGCCGCTTCCCCACCTATGAAAAAAAAAAACGTAGCAAATTAGATGATCAATCGAATTGTAATTATTTAGTGTGTCAATGTTATAAACTGGATGTTAATGAATGTATAAGTATACAAATAAGTTTAATAATTTTGTACAGCTTACTTTCTTCTGCAAAATTTGTTTTAATCAACGTGTCTAAATAATAGCACACATTACTGAAAATGTTCAGTGAATGTCGCAAAAATATAAGATATTATATAGGATAGGGATGTTTTCAGTATATTAGGTATATTCTTAGTACAGTCTGTAGAAATACAGAATATCATGTGCTGTTAGGAAATAAGCTTTAAGCTTTAATCATATCTTCATATGTCTTAATAATATCTTCTTTCTTTATATTGAGAAAACACTATTTTTAACTGTGCAATAATGATTTTAATACGACTTTATTTAACATCTTAACGTTATTACATAGCGCACAGTTCATAAAGTACTAATAAAATTTTAATAGAAAATTTACCTAGAATAAGATGCTTCTTATTCCCATATCCTTGTTTCTTGAGCATCTCTGCTGGAGAATTGTCATAGATCTTTTGCCAACCCTTGTATGGCGCGCACCAATTGACACCCTCGCCTACCCAAGCTCCAAATCTACAAGAAGAGAAAAAACATAATTAATATTTAGTCTTAAGAAGATTTATGTTTATAAAATATTTAATGCGATAATTATTATTATATATAATCGATAATTATTAATGCCAATTATTTGTTTATAACAGTCAAATATTTCATACATATTATAATTTATGCTAAAATGGATAAATATGCAATACTGTATATTTCACAATGTTTTCTTACCCACAGTCAAGGTACAAAGCATCGTAATTTGAGAAAATCATCTTAAAATTGTTTTGCGCTAGTCTGCCGATAGTTGCGTCGTCACCAGTCGTCCAAATCTGAATGATATATTTCGCAGGATCTATATGTTTGATATTCTCCTCGCTCGTCAATCCGCTGGTCCACAGGAGAGCCGGAATATCCTTACCGCCGTTGGCAATCTTCAGCTTCTCCAGAGCTTTCTCCTGGAAGTAGTCCCACAATAGGTAGAAGCTGCTTTCGCTAAGATCCCATCCTTTCTTCTGCATCCAATCGGTAATAATGTTTTGGGATCTCCAGCAGTTGACATTCACTTCGTCACCGCCCATGTGGAAGATGTCCGGCTGTTCGAAATCTTCTATCATATCCTTATAAATTCCTCCAAGGATCTCGTACATTCTTTCGCTGGTAGGATTTAGTTGACCGCACGGCGGCTCTACGCAAAAGTCCTTCCAAGGCTCGGCTTTGAAGCAAACTGTCGCGTTATTGCCAACCTATTGGTTAACACATAATATTATAGATTAAAACAAAAAGATACAAGAAATCAAGAAAAATGGCATAAATTGTATTTGAAATGCCACATCTATAGATTTCAATTTCCTTGATTTTTTAAAATCTGATTTAATTGCTTCTTAATTATTATAATATTTCTAATAATTAACAACCTAAACTTTTAATAAAAAATAAAACATTTTAAAACTGATCCAACAAAATATTTTTAATAAAAATAAAATTCTTCCAAAGAAATAATTTAAAGTTCTCACAATGCAATATTTGACATGTATTTTATTTCTCTCACAATTATTTATTTTATTTTATTTTATAAGATAAAACAAATGAGTATGCATTTTTCTATATTGTTATTATATGTGTTTAATATGTGTTTAATAAAATTCTTAATAAAGCGATTCTTCAAGTTTTTAAACAATATCTGGACGTAATAGCCTTTTACCAATGATTATTAATGCAAATACAGATGTTAATTACCAAACAAACTGTTTTACGAGATGCAAATAATTAAAAAGAATTAACGCAATTAAAAAACAGTTGAACAAATCCTTATAAAATACTTTCTTCTGCGTTTATATTGATTATGTAAATTTTTATTACTTTAATTTTTTTATATTATCAGAGGAAACATCACTTTTGTGTTCACTAAATGAATTAAATAACATTTCCTTTCAGTTTACTAAGCTACGTATGAAATTTATCATAGTTGAAATAATTTCTGTATTCATTATAATGGCTGCTATTCTTATTCGCAAGATTCCTTCTTCGCTGCTCTTCTGAGCTATTATGAATTTATATTGGATGCTTTTAATTACTCTCTTTACGGTAAATACTCTCTTAATGGGAATGTCTCGCGTAATAGCTTTCATTCAAAATAGAAGGGAGTTATACATCATGTTACATTTATCATCTATTAAAAGTCACATTTACTTTCTGATAGCGTAGAAGCTATTACTCACCCACTGCCAGCCCTCGCCAACGTGCGCGGGTGCATCAAACTCTGGCAGGACTCTGACACCGCGGACCAAAGCGTAATCGACGACCTCTTTGATCGTCTCGGTGGTGTAGATCTTGGTCGGCGTGTAGCTACCATACTTAACGAAATCGGGCCACGTTCTGCTGACGTAGGGGAAGCTCTGAGAATCGGTGATATGCCAGTGGAATGTGTTCAGCTTGGACATGGCTATACCGTCGATCGTTCGCAAGATTGTCTCTTTGTCGACATAGTTTCGGCTGGTGTCCAGAAGAATTCCGCGATAGGGATACTTCGGACCGTCTACGATGTATATCTCGTTTGCTATTACAAGTTGATTGCGCAAGTCGTCGAAAACAATTAATTGGCTGAGTGTCTCTAATGCGTGTCGAGCTCCGAAGTACGTGTTCGCCGTAACATAGGCTTCCACCTGGGAATTATTTTAATAAGCTTTAATAAATTGCGAAAGTACTAAAAGTAAATGTCGGCGTGGAATTTTAATCATTAAAATATTTTTTAATGCTATTTAAATTTTACTTAAATATAGTAAAATCGAAGAATAAAGTAGATTGAAAAATTAGATGAGAGAAACAAGGTATTAGAAAACAGAGGAGAGAAAAATATGCAGAATATATGCAAAAGAGAAGAATACGTGGGAGCACATATGAAAAAGATGAGAAAAAGCAGAAAAAAGTATTTAAAGAAACTTAGTAGAAATTAGAAGAAAACGGATGAGTAAGCTAAAAAAGATTAAAAAAAGAATGTAAGACTACAAAAGAGACGAAAGAGATAGAGAAAAAAGTAGGAAGAAGAAAAAAGAAATCGAGGAAATTATACATAATACGATAAAATACAAAATTTTTGAATGAAATATATAAACTTTCCGCTACGTCGCGACAAGTTTTAATGGTCTTAATCTATCTGACTAACATGTCGCTAACCAATTAGGAAGATCATATGATCATTAACGAAGCACAGTATGACCTAACAATGAAACATGATATGTATATACGTACATACGCATATATATGCTGAATGTATAGCAAAAACTCTTTTATGTCGAACCTATATCATTTATAGCAATTATGAAATGTTGACGAAGTATAAAATAATGGAATCATTAACTCGGAAACTTGAGCTTTGTCCAAATTGAACAAAACATTGTTTGGAATCATATAATGTTAGCAGTATATTCGACAAAATTTAATTTTGAATCCGAGAATCCAAGAATATTGTGAAATACATTTGTCAGGTACATCTTGTCGCACACATTATTGTCAATAATTATTACGAGTAGTTTAAGAATGTGGTCTCGCGTCGGTGACCATATTACTTATAAGTTTATATTTTCTCGAACTGGTAAAAATAAAAAAAATATCGGCGACTAATATTTATGTGTCGTATCTTATGCTTATCTTTAATGTATCTCGAGATAAAAAAATTTTTATTTTTGGGATATTCGACACATATATAAAATTTTAATATAAACGTCTTAGCTTTTTACGTTTATTTTTATAAAAGAAAATAGGTTCATTCTCGATGTTTATATAAATACCACCTCGAATAATTTGGGATCCAAAAACCAGTCGTCATTTTAATGAGAATCCAAATGTAAATTTATTCAACCTTGTGCTTCTTGCTTCTATAATTTTCCTTGTTACAGCTTACCTGTCCATCGACTGTCGCAACTTGGAGAGTATAGCTCTCGTCCGTTTCCAAGGTTATCTTGGCATTGTTGAGATTGAGTCCTTCCTTAAAGCGTATCACCAACCCGGTCCCGCCAGCGTTCAAAGTTACGGGTCCACTGAGCTTCTTCGCACTCTCCTTCATGCGGTTCACATTTCTTTGAAGCAGATTGCCCACTACCGTTTGAGTGGAAATCCCGGCGAGCGTAACTTTTTCAAGATCAAGCTGTGCCACGGTCTTGCCGATGGACATGTGTCCTGTCGGCTTCGGCCATAGGGTACCAGCTTGGCCGCAGGACAATTGGCATACGCTAAGAGCGACCGGGTTGGTGTCCTGTGCTGTGATCAATGCCTTCTTACAAAGGCCGCCATCGCATTTGTAGTGCCAAGGAGAACTACGATTTCAAGAGAAGACATTGATAATTTTTTATCGGATACTTATAAAAAAAATCTTGATTCCATCTTAACTTAATTTTATATACACTTATATTCCTGTCTTTAATTTCATTAAATAAAAATTTCTCATTATGTTTTTAATTATTGATTTTATCTTCGTAACTGCTATTTCTTGAATAGTGTAACTGTATCTCATTATCTCATTAATCGCTAAAGTGTAACGGTGCTTAATCATAATTGTAAGAAATACGAAATAATAATTTGTACATTTTGACGTTTCTTCACTTTAATTCATATCTAAAAAAATGTAGACCGTCTGTAGTGATGTGTAAGTATTTAAATCCCGTTGTGAAATTCTAATGTAGGTCTTTAAACCGCTAAATGATAAAACGCGAAAGTTGATCGTATGTTCTCTATTCGTGAATCGAAACTCAAACCAATATCCACGAAAGAAATGTAATATAACGGTGCATGACCATACATATTTTAGTCATTTTTTTTAAATCAATTTATAAAGAACAACTAAATTGTATTCTTTAAAGAATATAGTACTATTTATATTTTATCACAATACAAAGATATATATATATTTTTTCTTTATTTTTAATGTAAAATAATATTTGATTAGTATATTATGATGAAATCCCATTTCCATCCAGGATCAAATTGCGAAAAATAATCCGCGTTTGAAGTTTGAAATGGTAAAAAGAATCAGATTACATAAAATTTAAAACTTAAACTCTTTTACAAATATTTTTTTATCGTTTAATTTTTTAGAATATTTATAACATAGTTTGAGATTTTTCAATGGATTCTAATAAATCAATATATTAAAACATTTAATTGAAATTTATTAAATAAGACAATAAAAGTTTAACATAAAATGTATAGATTTTTAAAATATCTTAAGTACATTAGCTTCAAGTGCGCTTTGTTATATAACATACACACACGCGATAAAATTTTTATTGTACTCTCTAAAAGTGAATCAGTGAAATCAGCGATTATACACTAATAATCAGTGTATAAGCGTTTGATTATCAGTGAGTTTCACTGTCAATCAAATGCTTATACACTGGTTATCAGTGTATAATCGCTGATTTCACTGATTCACTTTTAGAGAGTAAAAAGTTTGAAATTTATTATAAATATTCTAGAAAACTAACCGATAAAGTCTAAAAAGACTCACATGCTGACATGTGTGTTATTACAAAAAAGTTTATGTTTTAAATTTTATGCAGTTCTTAACATATTTCTGATTCTCCTTACGATACAATAAACCACGCTTTATCATGTCCGCAATAAAGAAAAAAAAATTCCATTGAAAGAAACGTATAATTTTACATTATGGATTTATAATATCTCCACTTACACGATTTAATCGTGAGCTGTCTTAAAAGAAGACAAGAATAATTGCCGTTAGGAAAAGAAGCTGCAGATTTACTTTATTACCGTTCACCGTTACGACGACACTGTAGAAAGGATTTCTAAGTAAGACATTTACGATATATCGTTGCATTGAAACCGGAGAAGTGCGGTAGACAGCAAGAGCTCAATAATTTTCCGAATGTCTTTGAACTTTGGGAAGACGTCGCGGCGCGGGGCGCGATCGATGCGGTCTATTTCTCAATGAATCCACCCACTTGTTGCTTTCACCGTGCACCAGGTGAATTACCTTTCTATTTAAAACTAACGCGATCGGATAGCGCTATTACTTGACCGCTTTAGAAGCGTACAGTATGTACGGATTGATACCAGCACGTGAAGGAATAATAACGACGATTAGCGAATATAACAGAATAAAAACGGTAGATAGTGAAAATCGACTGAATTTTGATGTTAAAATTTCGATGAGCCAAAATTTAAATTTATCGAAATTTTACGGTTTTGATCGAGCACCGCTTGGTACCAGAATGGAAAAATTACTCTCTACACATTTCTACATAAAAATAGCGAAATCGACGTGAGCTGCATTTTTCTGTGTCTAATATCAAGTTCGGGACCAATTAGAACGAGGACCAATCTCTCTCTCTCTCGGCTTGGTACTCACGTGTACTCCTCGGCTCGACTGGCGCCGTATTGCAGCGCAAGAACGATGATCAGTGGTGCGAGCATGTCGCTTAGAGTGATCGCCAGGCTGACTGTCGAACGCTCGATTGTCGTCCGACAGAATGATTTTATCCTTCGCTCAAAGATCGCATTCATGCTGGATTCGCGAAGTAGAGGGGAAAGCTCGAGTGGGGCGAAACAGATGTCTTTAACGCGCGAAAATAATGGCATACACGTGGAGAACAATTTATTTCACTGCGTCACAGTAGATTCCACTATATGAAAATTACAATGATACACACACACACACACACATACACACATGTCATAGATGCATTGCAAAATTTAACAAAAGATATATTGGTTGGAAGAAATATACCACTTCATCGCGTCTAACGAAATTTCGATTTTCATAACGTCGATCTTCCGTCATTTTACAATTCTATAATTATTCTCAGCACGAAATAAATAATATTCCGTATTTTGACGCGTCGACACTTATCGGTGTGCATCTAAAATTAAATTTCCTTTTCTCAGCTTACCAAATTACTGCATTGTTCACCGGTAATATAATGCACGTGATATACGTAATTGAAAGGCATAATCAAATATTCACTCAGCTGTTTGTCATTGACAAAATATTTGTGCGCGGCAGATGTGTTATTGTGATTTAACGTCTTGTATCAAAGTTACACCATTTGGGATTACGCGAATGTAGAGTTTATAGCTGCAGTTGAATAATCTTAACACATTTCGCGTTATTACAATCGTTATAAAACTAGTAAAACTAGTAATTATAAAAAACACACCTGTTCTATGAATAATCATGCAAATCGATTGATATCGATAGACATTTATTATCTTTTCTTGATGTATGTATGTACATACATACATATATACAATACAAAGCTAAGATTTTTCTGATTATACTTTCCCTCCTTTTTTTCAATTCTGAAATAACTGATCTCTAATGTTTATTTTTACAAATGCAAATTAACTTTAATCTCTATTTAATTTACTTTCTATCTCTTTTAGTCCTAAGAATTAGAAAGATAATAAATAAGTTAAACCAAAATTAAAGTTAAACTGCATTGGTAGAAATAAATGATTTCAACTTCTTTAGCCAATTATAAACTATTTATAACCTTTGCCAATTAATTGCATCGACTTCTCAATTCGCCGTTAACACATTAATTGTAAAATAATTTCATATACATAATGTAAACGTAATATACAAGTGTTTTAATACAAAGAATAGCAACTTTATTCAATAAAATTTGCACAAGTGTTGATTTAATTAGATTAACTGAATCAAGAATGCTGCAAAATATAAAAATTTCGATATTCTCTCTTGTAAATTCATCCAATATTTAGAAAATTACATATATTTACGATCATAATACAAGGAAATAATACTGCATACATAGATAATATATTCTTTAATAAATATAGGAGTTATTGAAAACGTAAATTACATATCATGTGGCAGCATTCGCAAAGAAACTCATTTGTCAAAATCTGGTCCTCAACATTGTACAGCCTATTCGTCTCCGCGAATCGCTCTGTATTTGGTTAGTTCATTCGGGAAAACTCGATTCAACTCCACCAGCATGTTCGCCTTGAATTTCCTGTAAGCATCGATTTTCCCTTTTACCTGCTCGTTCTTCGTCAGAGCTTTCTCTATACAGTCTTTAGTATACAATTGAGGATTTCTCCCTTGGTCAATATAACTGAAACAAGAGTTTTTGTAATAATAATTCCATTAATTAGATGAGTCGATTGTAACATTAGTATTAGCAGACTTACTCAAATACTTCCAGTGGCACGTGGACGTCTTGTACCTGAGACTTTAGCTTGTCAATTTCCTGTAGACCGTTGACCAAGCCTTGACTGTAAAGAAAAAAATCTGTCAATTTCCTAAATATACTTTTCGTAAGTTTCATATTTTAGGTGATATTAATTACGATTTACGGCTACACAAATATGAAATCTTTGTATAAATTATGACAAATAGATTAGCTACATTGTACTTCTAAATGTGCTTTTCTTAAGGAAACATATTAAAGAAAGTTCTGTTAATCTCTTTAATTACTATCGAAACTTAAAAGCGTTATTCTAATATAGAGTACAACAATTTATTATTGTTCAATTGTGGCACACAGCTTAATGTGCATTGTCGCGCATGCTACTGCAAGGTTAAAAATAGGGTTTTTACGTAAATATATAAACGTGTGCATGTTATGCACGAATACCCACATCTTCTGATTCAACACATTTTGTCCCTGGGGCTGAAAATCGCTCACTATAATGCGTATCTGCCGCACATTTTCGATAAAGAGTTCCAATTGCGCCTCCAAGTTCTCCAAGGCGGACGCCATTTTTGTTTACAATCTCTTCCAATCGTGGCTGCGTTCTCAAACTCCATTCGAGCAACTCTTCAACCTTTGAATAAAGAAAAACAAGAAGGAACATGTCACATTACGGATAAGTTTGGAATGAGTTTTATGACGTTTCATGACGTCACCGAAAAATCACTCTTTACGTGCTTTATGCTCCGTGGGAAAGGAAGATAGCGGAAGACAGAAACTGCAATGGCCGCCTAGAACACGTCGAACGGTCGAGCTGACGTGTCGTGGTATTTTTCATCTTACCGGGATTTTGTTCGCAGTGAAACATGATTACGTTTAAGCGTGACAAGAAGGAGGAGGAAGACGGTAATTATGAATTTAATATCTCTGTCGTTTCTGATGCGAGCAAAAATCGCGCGCAGGTTATCGCGTAGTCGTTCTGACAATTACAAGTAAACACATTTTTATATGTCAATGACGAGTATAGCTATAGGATACATCGAGTTTCATAATATCTCACGAATGTACATTTATAAGTGTTTCCACCTTATTAAAATTTAGCGTTGATGAACACTGCAAAGCACTAACACTTGTCTTTTCTGTCTGATCAAGGCGGTGGGAACCCGTTTCAAAACTTGGAGAAGACCACGGTCCTTCAGGAGGCACGTACATTCAACAACACGCCGGTGAATCCGAGAAAATGCGCCCACATCCTCACCAAAATTCTGTACTTGCTGAATCAGGGCGAACAGTTGGGCACAACGGAAGCGACGGAGGCTTTCTTCGCCATGACCAAACTGTTTCAGTCGCGCGATGTTATCCTGAGACGACTGGTTTACCTGGGCATCAAGGAATTGAGCTCCTTAGCCGAGGACGTGATTATAGTCACGTCCAGTCTTACGAAAGATATGACAGGGAAGGAGGATTTGTACAGGGCCGCCGCCATCCGGGCGCTCTGCACTATCACCGACGGCAGCATGCTGGCGGCCATCGAGCGCTACATGAAGCAGGCCATAGTCGACCGTTCGCCAGCCGTGTCCAGCGCTGCCCTCGTCTCATCCCTGCACTTGACGAGCGTGTCGAGTGACGTCGCGAGGAGATGGGCGAACGAGGCGCAGGAGGCGTTGAATTCCAGCAATGTGATGGTCCAGTACCACGCTCTGGGCGTCTTGTATCAGGCGCGCAAGACGGACAAGCACGCGGTGATCAAGCTGGTCGCCAAGCTCATGAAGACAAGCCCGAAGAGCCCTTACGCGGCGTGCATGCTGATCAGAATGGCATACAAGTTGTTGGACGAGGTGGACGAGGGCGAGGAATTGATAGGATTCATCGAGTCCTGTCTACGTCATAAATCTGAGATGGTGGTGTACGAGGCGGCGCACGCTCTGGTCAACCTTGGACGAAGCGGCGCCAGAGAGATCGGACCGGCGATCAGTGTCCTGCAGCTCTTCTGTGGCTCGCCGAAACCGGCGCTGCGTTTCGCCGCGGTCCGGACCCTCAACAAGGTCGCGATGTCACATCCGGCGGCGGTCACGGCTTGCAATCTCGACCTGGAAAATCTGATCACAGACTCAAACAGGTCGATTGCCACTCTGGCAATAACCACTCTCTTAAAAACTGGAGCGGAGAGTTCCGTTGACCGTCTAATGAAGCAGATCGCCACCTTTGTGTCGGAAATTTCGGACGAATTCAAGGTCGTAGTAGTCCAGGCCATCAGGTAAACCTGATTTCGCGAGTTACACGATGATTTCGCTAACGTGCATCTTGTAAAATTTCCCTTTTTTTCCTTTCAGGGCTCTGTGTCAAAAGTTCCCTCGCAAGCACGCGGTTCTGATGAACTTCCTCTCGGCTATGCTGAGAGACGAGGGCGGGCTCGAGTACAAAGCGGCGATCGCCGACACAATTATAGCCGTAATGGAAGGGAACGCAGAGGCCAAGGAAGCGGGTCTTGCGCATCTGTGCGAGTTCATCGAAGATTGCGAGCACATCTCCCTCGCCGTTCGCATTTTGCACTTACTGGGCCAGGAGGGACCCACGTCGAAGCAACCGTCGAGATATATCCGCTTCATCTACAATCGCGTTATCCTCGAAAGTGCCAGCGTACGAGCAGCGGCCGTTACGGCATTGGCACGTTTTGCCGCTGCCTGCCCGCCTTTACTTCCGAACGTATTGGTGCTGCTCTCACGTTGCCAATTGGATTCGGACGATGAGGTGCGCGATCGTGCGGCTTACTACTGCACGATTTTACAACACCAGAGCGACCCGACTATATTGCCTCTTGTGCAACCGCCTTTGCTGTCGGTACCGACACTGGAAAGGGCTTTACGCAATTACATGCAGACATCAATGGAAGAATCTTTCGACATTTCTCAGGTATTATATTCGGATTGTTTGAGAAACTCGCTTATAAAGGCGAGATATTTATTCAATGTCCTTTTTTTCTCCTTTCCCTCCCAGAAAGCTTCTGATTGATTTAAAACATAGAACTTGTATTTATTCGCATTATTGAATTACAGGTACCTCCAGCTCAGACTGTGGAGGAACCAGCTCAAGTGGAAGTGCACCCCACTATCAGGCAACCTCGTTTGACCAGAGAAGAAAGCTTTATGGAGAAGTTATCACAGATCCCGCATTTGGCCATGGTCATCCGAGACACGTCGCTCCTCAAGTCCTCGCCAGTGTTTGAATTAACAGAATCTGAAACGGAATATAATGTCAAATGCATCAAACACACATTCCCCGAGTTTCTCATTCTGCAGTTTGACTGTGTGAACACGCTTTCCGATCAGCTTCTCGAAGATGTAGTAGTGGCTGTTGAACCTTCCGAGGGGTAAATTATCGATGCACTTATATATGGTACGCCTTATATTTTTTTATGACAGATTTAATGATTCGTTTATTTTTCAGGTACTCTATTGTGTGCGTAGTACCATGTCCGCGATTACCTTACAATGAGCCAGGAACCACCTATACAGTATTAAAATACCCGGAAGATGTACACGCGAGTGTCGCCACCATTCCTACGACGCTTCGATTTATGGCGAGGGATTGTGATCCAACGACGGGAATACCAGATGCAGAACAAGGATATCACGATGAATATATGGTAAACGATCAGTTTTAATGATGATATAATAAAAAGTAATTTTCGTTTACTTTTACGAGCAATGCATTGATACAAAATTAATATAATTTCTGAAATCTCATGAAAGAATACGTTCGTTTATAAATGTTTATTATTCACAACATTAATGTTATTTATTAATATATAAATGCGATTTTCTTTTTCTAGTTGGAAGATTTAGAAGTGACTTTAGCTGATCAAGTACGTGGCGTTGGTAACAGAGGCATGGACTTTAATACCGCTTGGGATACATACGCCGCGAAAGGATTTGTCAAACTAGAGGAGACATTCGCCTTGGGAGCTTCAGTGACGTCTTTGGAAGGAGCGATTCAAAGTCTTACGGGATTCTTAGGTTTAGAAGCTGTGGAACGTAGTAATAAGGTACAGAGCGGAGCGGCTGCTCACAATTTGCTCTTAAGCGGCGTCTTCCGAGGAGGAAAGGAAGTATTAGCACGCGCTAGATTAGCATTAACTGGAACCCAAGTGACGATGCAGTTGTCTGTCCTTTGTGAAGATCCAGACATTGGTGACCTCATAGTCTCGAGCGTAGGATAGAAACACATTGTATTTTCGCAACATATTTTGCTGATTGCTCTAAAATAATTTTTGTAAGATTATCGTTATATATTATTATATACATATAGAAATTATTGAAGAGAGAATACTGCTTGTATTTCTTTTCATTATGTTAATATATCATGTGACTTTTCCTAAATGCATTATAATAATTATTGAACAACCCTCTAATACTCCGAGAATAAACTTACTCAATAATATTATGATAATGCAATTTTGGTCAAATTTAATACTTTAATTACCTACTTTCGTTATTAATATAACCGAAATATTTTTATATAAAAAATAAATTTATTTTCGCTAACATTTGTTTTAGCAGATTTCGAAACGATTTATAAAGTAAATAGGAAAACTGACAATTATATTAGACCTCTCTTTCACACATACATATACATATATATATTCCTTTTTGCAATTACAAATTTGTTCGTGCATTTGTACGAGAATTATAAAAGTGTTAAATAGTGGATAAATATATATTGTCAGGTATTTACAGAGTATTTTCATGCACGATGCGATTGCCGTACTTGTCATTATCACTTGATTAATTGTGAACGTAAAAATTCAATATTATAAAAAATTAATATCACATTAAAGACAATGAACTCTATCTTATCGTCTTTGACGCGAGATTATAAAGACGAATATTATCTCTCAAATGTCTGTCAAGTTAAATGACACTGTAAGGATAAATCATTACTTTTAGTAGCAGATTACCCCGCTTGTACGCCAATCGCGATAAGTAAATACTTATAAAAATCTAACGCTACCATTACATCAGTTCTTTGTACGTTTCATACAATCAATTTTGTATATGATCCACTATGTCATTGATTGTTAAAATGCTCTTAAAGCTGCAATTATACTGCATTTTAAATGCGTATGCACATTAAATAAATTAGACTAGCTGTTTGCGCGATTGACAATGTTATAAAATGAAATGGAAATAATAGTTGCCTAAAGATTACTTACAAGCTGCTCCTTATCAGGTCTTGAAGTATCATATTAAATATTAATTGTTAATATATATTTTTGTTCGTAATTTGTTCTTGCCACGTATTTTAAAAGACGTGCGTTTGTTATTGGAATAATATATGAACTTGCACAATTTATAATTCTGGAAAGATCGCGCAATTTCATACGTTTAGTCGACATTAACGTATTGACCTGTAACTGTAGCGGTCTGATGATATCTTCTTCTTCCCGAAAAATCTTCGTTCTCTTCGTTTAGTTGAGCCGAACACGTTTCGACACCCGGATGCACCGGAGTCACTACTATCTGCTCGTAATCATAAACTTTCCTCCTATAAAAATACAATTGTCTTTAAAAAAAATCTTTACATAATTTTTTTTATAAATATTCTAATTGAATACAATCAATCCTTATAAGAAAACGAAGAAATAAATTATTTCCCATTAAATTAATCTTTGTAATTCTTGAATTTATCGATTCAAAAGAATTGCAAAATAAAAGTTTACCCCATAATTCTTAGTAATGCAATCCGAAACCATTTAAAGAATTGAAATTCCGCAGAAATTCCAGGTTTTACAGCAGGATTAGCGTGGCCGACATAACTCCAGACGAGAAATACGACGACGATATTAGCGATCGCATATCCCCAATGTACAAGAAACATTATAACTATTTTTACAAGGCACTGCAACATGAATGGGCATGATATTAATTTTAGTGCAACTAAAATATTTAAGGAATAGATTTCTTAATTTCTCAACATAAAAAAGTGATATTACATTTCATATAGAAAGGTTCTTTTAATGAATACTTACACCCAACAATGAAAACCATCTATTGCATAAAGGGCTGTACCAATTGCCTAACTTGTTGTGTATGTGAACTTTTCGTTCCGGTGTACTGGAAACACTAGCATTGTCCTCGATACTCGGCGACGAATCCACATATACGTTATTGTCGGAAATACTGTTGTTTCTCTGTAAACGTTAATAAACATTATTGGATAAATTTAAAAAATGAACAATAATAATATATGTTTTGATGGATGTTATTTCTCACCATTAGATTTTTATGCCTTATTCTCTCGGGGAAGAGACTGTCCAAATCATTATCCGTGTCGGTTATTGAATTGTTTCTACTTGCGGAACCGTAATTGCGATCGAATGTCGGAGACTGCGTACGGAATCGTTGTTCACGTGTATGCCGGAGATCAAACGTTTGCGCGAGGGCGAAATATGCATAATCTAAGCAGGCGTATGTTAATAGGAATGGCATCGTCACGATTGGAGCGAGTGTATTAATTTGTCCGGTAATGATAAAAGTCAGCGTTACTACAGCAACAACCAGCATAGCATATATAGGTACTTTATTTGGTCCTCTCTGAAAATTGAATAATTATTGCTAATAAATTGTCATGAATATGAAACAGAAGTGTAAGATTTTATATATAAAAAAATTATATTTTTTTAACCATAAATAAGACAAAGCTGAGTCTCTCTCTGTTTCTTATTATTTAGAGTATCTAGTAGACAAATTAAATAATAATTCGACGAGAATAATTACCCCTCTCTGCAAACAGCTCATTCCTGGTATAACATTTTGACTAGCAATAGATTGAAGAACACGAGGTGTGCCATACATGGCACCCAAACAGCTGCTGAACGATGATACATATAGACCAGCGAGTAACAACACCGAGATTGCCGACACCGTCGACGCTATCGTAAAGTTGGTAAGCAAAGCATTTCTGACGCAAGTTGCCGCAAGAGTCAACGAAAAGCATAGATACAGAAATGTTCTGCAAGTAACAATTGTTTGAGATTAAAAGATTAAAAAGTAAAAAGTTCCTGAAATAATTTACATTAGAAACAATTTATCTTACCCAGTTCCTAATGCCGCCAAGGTACCATTGGGAATGTCGCTAGACGGATGTCTCAAATCTCCGCTCATATTAATTCCAGCTAAGACACCAGTGACAGTTGGAAAGAAAACACCAAATACAGTAAACCAGCTATATCCATCCTGATAATCGGGAAAGGTATTGTTTTTCAAATTTCCTGACAGCCAGCCTTCAAAACCAGAATCTGCACACATAAATGATAACTATTAGTGCATGATAATTACAAATGTTAAATTAAGATAAAAAGAAGCTCTACAGCTACATTCTATATCGTAAAATATGTGATTTTATGATACACACAATCCACTACATCATCTTACCAATATTGGTATGAGTGAAACTTCCAACCATAAAGTCAACTCCAGCAAGGAGTAAGATCAGAAGGAGAATAAATTGCAATTTCACAACCCACTTAACACCAGCCACATTAATTACAGACAGCAGCACAACGGCTGCGCACGCGAAACCGCGTTGTGCCCATGCCGAATCCAAACCTACAAGACCGGCCATCGATTCCCCAAAACCTAAAACGTTTAGAGCACAACCCACCGCCTGGAATAAAATCCACAAACCGATACTTGGAATCGCTATGATAAAACGGAAGGATGAGTTTACTCGGTTTTCTACCTGTCCGAAGCAATAGAGCAATCCGATGGAGCCGCCAAATCTGGAACCTAGCACGTGCGATAACAGAAAATACACTCCGCCACTTTCGACTCTACATCTTTCGCATATGCCAACAGCTGACAGGACCGTCACCAATGCAATACACACTGAAATAATTACAATATTACTGTCTCCCTCAATATATCTGCATTTTATGATAACATTGAGTTATATAAAAAGAACAAGATTTATTCCTAGAAAATTATAATTATTTCTGTAAAAGATATACTACAGCATTTATAAAAAAATGTATTTGACGACAAATATATAAAATATATTTAAATAAAAATAAAATATATAATATATTTGATACAAGACTCCACTATTTTTTGATAATAATAACAAATATATCAGTTATACACATATCTCACGATATTACCTGTACAAAAGATGATCAATACCGCGTTCAAAACACCTGCTTGACCGACTATCCAGCCAGATCTCAGAAATACAATTACACCAAATATGTTAATAAGGCAAGATGTAAAGACTCCATCCCAGGTGCCGAACAGCACGGGCTGGGAGATGAAGAAATTGGATTTCCACCAAGGATCTGAACTCTATGGAAAATACATAAGACGGTTGCGACACTGTAATGCTGTGTAATGAATCAGCGTTGCTGATTCATATCTATGTACATATTTCTTACGTATTCCTGCGCAAACAGCTCGTTTGCGCCAGCCTGATACATTTCCGGCCCGAGGGCATTGTCTCCGTTATCCCTTTTTGCATTTTCCTGCCCCTCATCCGGATCGCGTAAACCGTATCTAGCCCAGTCAACTTCTTGGTGTACCCGAACGTCGCCGTTTGCAAGTCTATTCTCCTCGTTCGACCCCATATCTTCTCTGCGCAACAGCACACGTCAGTATATAATATCAGTTCCTGCTCGTTGGCAGCCTCATTCAGGTGGAGATCGTTACAGAGCCTTTCTACGTTCACATAATGACATACTTGACATTACAAACTGAAATCCTTTACGACACTTTCATGCGATGAGAACGCGTACAGGTTAGAATATGAAATCCACGAAGTAATATGATATCGTTAACGCTGCACAACAAGCAGCGACGGGTGTTCCGCGCACAAGAGTTATTTCTTCGTCTTATCAAGTCGCTGAATCCACATTTTTATCGCGATAATTCGTTTGCTGGTGACGTGTGACTGGGCGAAAGGAGACATTTTGAATTTCCACATACTAATCTGCAGCAATCTGCGCTACCGACGAAATACGTATGTGTGGTCATACCTCGTAGCGACACTTGTCGTTATCGTTACGACACCGTTGCGATATTTAACTACAAATGATATTTTGTATCCATCCCGTAATGTTAATTATCAATATAAACGTCATTAAAATATTGACATAAATATTGACGAATTATATAGTATTAGTTACCACAAATATTTTACATTTTTTAGATATTTGGATTTTCTCGATTTTATTTAATAATAATCGAAATTATTTAATAATAATTTAAAAATAAAATAAGAAATAATGTTGAACATCAAGTAATGGAAATTTAACCGGTTTAACCGACGAAGTTCTTTCTACTTTATTCGCTGTAAAGCCAGAATAATGTGAACAGAAGTTTGAATTAAAAGTAAATGATGTTCGCTTTGTTGGACATCCAACTTTAGTTCCATCCCGTGGCTTAAAGGAAATAAACTCCTCGATGCTTTTCAATATAGTTTTTGCACTACAGGCACAAGCGAGTTCATTCGATAGTAAAGTGTTACTATGATCT
>VBVQ01003375.1:0-17622 GCA_011636635.1 Tetramorium simillimum | reverse complement strand
AAATTTAGTATATTTTATTTAATTTTAATGAAAGTAATATAATTTTTATAAATCTATCAATTTTTATTTTTTTATTAATTTTCGATTCATGTTATAAGTTTTTTTAACATCATTATATAATGTAATTGTAAATAGTAATATATACATTTCATTCAAATGTGAATTCGAATAATGAGTATTTATAAATTTTCAAAATATATACCTGTAACAAATTGTGGCCATGCTTCTTGCAGAAAATCTTTTAAACAAGTGGAATAATCATTTGAATCTCGCTTACAAGTGGTTATAGCTGAAATAGAAGTAGAAATAGAATAAAATCTAATAATAATAAAAAGAGAAAATAGGGAAATACATAAATTGTTTTAGGAACATATAATATAAAATATACATATTATAATTTAATTATTTTTTCTTAATTATATGTTACTCAATGTTAATGTTAGAAAAATGGATTTTTCTTAATTCTGTTTTTTTTTAATATTAAATGATACTGGATATGAATCTTACAATTAATTAAAAGTAATGCGAATTTTAGTCGAGCTGGATCTTACAATTGGTATCCTAATTATAATATTTCTGTCGAAATTTTGTACATATAGCTATTATTGTACATATAGCTATTATTATTTAGTCTGCTTTTCTCAGTTACATATCGTGCGCTTAACAACTGAGTTGTCACTTCTGATTGATTCGCACGCATACTGATTCGCGAATAATATATTTATGAACTAATTACTCATTGTTATTATAAGAAACGGTACAAGATTTTTTTGTTTAGTTTAATTTATTTTACTTGTCCACAAAAGTTGTTTTGTAAATACTTGTTTATTGTATACTCAATTCTCATTTTATGCGGTTCCTTTTTGACAGTTTTTTTACGGGATTTTTTTAGGCAATTCTTTTACGCGGTTCCATTTATGCGATTTCCTAGAACGAAGGTTTAAACTAAATTGAGTCGTAATCGACTGGATTCAAACGGGTATACATATGTTATTATACGACAGTAAGTGTGTCATAACGTGATAATAAAATAAAGTTTTGTTTGGTTAATTATATATGTATATGTATCTTTGTATTTAAAATTTTTATCTGTTATTAGAAAATTTTGAAAAAAATAAAATATAATGCATTTTTTTAATACATGTTGAATACATGTTAATATGTCCAATATATGTTTTTTCATCACATGATTAGTCTAAATGTAACCATTTTTTATATGGTAAATGTATATTGAATGAGAGAATCCGTATGTAGAATGAGATCTTCTTCAAATAACATTATTTTCTTAGTTACGAAAATGTAAAAATAAAGGCATTTTACGAGTGATGAACAATACAATTATGATATCTAATCAAAATTTCAAGATAATATTAATCTTTTTTATAAATAAATTTCAAATGTCGCAAAAAGACCATTTTAATCCTTATATGTACACCCAATTTATTACCTCGTTGTTACACACCCATAGTACTCGGGTGTCCATCGCTAGTGTTTTCTTAATTCCTGAGTTTGTATGTAAACGGAATCATTTGGGGAATCAATTTACTTTATTAAATAAACATCAATATTTCTATTATCCTATCTAAGCCATTTTCAAGTCCTCTAGCCCGCTACAGCTTTAATGAAAAGGGATAAAAATAGGGTCTCCGAGTGCTGCGCATGTAGGCGCGGTCAGTTTTAACCTTCGGTGGCCGGTAGATGATTGCAAAATTTAGATAGTAGGGATAGCGTGACGTGGCTTTCTCTTTAGCATAAAAAAAAAGGGCTGCGTAGCTATGCGTCAATCAGAATCGTTTTATTGAAAAGGACATTACTGAGATGAGTCACAGTACAGACGTGTAAGACTGCGGAGAAGACACATCACATGTTGAGCGCATAGCAGCGCGTCGGTAGAGCGTTGCTTCTTTTCTTTTTATAATTCATCGTTGTATAACAAACATTTAATTTTTAATATTTTTGTGACCATTTAAGCATATATAAGTACTTTATCGGTGCAGAATTAAATAATTTTCATATCATGGAGGAAGAATTATCGAGATCTGAATTTACAAGCTAAATATTATTCCCTAACATAATTTTCTTGGCTTTTTCTTGCTTTTATCATATTTTTCAATTGGAAAACTCATTTTTATTGAATCCAGATTGAATTGTGCCCAAAGAGATGAGTATTTGAAACGTCTACTCGGAAGATATGATGAAGAATCAGACTTCGAAGACGACAGTGAAGACAGTGAAAAACAAACTCAACTTCAAGACAGTACTGATAGGAAAAAAATTACAGGTTCTTGTTATGTTTGCTACATAAAAACGATCAAAAGACGCAGGAAAACCCGAAAATGTTATTTAGTTTGCAAAAAGCCTGTGTGCGATAAACACTGTGTATCGACAATTAAATGTATTGATTGTGCTAAATAAATGTAAATATAGTCTTTGAAAATTATTATTTAAAAATTGTTTATTTATTAACTCCTATTACCTCAATAAAATTTTAATCAATGTTATTAATTAATTCTCAGGTCAAAACATTATTTTTCATTTAGTGGGTACCCGGGTGTGTCCGTTAGCCACATGTACTTTAACGTCATTCAGTTTAGATTCAAAAAATTTGAAAAAATTTACTAGTGTGTTTTTAGTTTCTAAAAGAGTTAAATAATGGGGATTCGGAGGCTCAAGTCGAGATTTCAATTTTTTTCAAGTTATAAACCAAAATGTGACGAGGTGGTGTGTACCTAAGGGTTAACACATTTAAACGTGAGTTTTTTTTTCAGAAATCTGACTTACTAATGAAATGTGACTTGTGCGACATCATTTTTAGTATCTAGATATTTATAAGAAACACGTTGTCTGATTTAAAACAATTTTTGGCTGTACACCTATGTTATTATAGAAATCTTTATGTATTCTAGTAAAAATAATAATTATTATTATACTATGCTAGACTATTTATTCACTTGTTATACATTCGTTATTTTAGAGAAATATCTAAGTATTCATTATTTTAAAGATATTTGTACTTATATATGTATTTATATATGTATTATTTTGAAGATGTATGTTTCTTGTTAATATTATTATTACATTATCTCTTGTTTTAAATCATTTTTATATCAACTTTATATGCATAATGAATTCTCAGTCCATATACGATTTATACATATATTAAATTAATTAAAATTAATTACAATTGGGCATAATTATATCTGTAAAAGGAAAAATAATTAAATTAAATAATTAACGAAAGGAGACTTACGAAGTTTAGATTCTGTAGTTGTAGATATTCCAAATGTCATAATACTCAATACACCAAGTGCGTACAGTAACATGTTGCGAATTTAATATACTTGTGAATGGTGCATCTGACGATGAGCAACTGAGCTTCGTATCAGCTCACGATGTCCCTTAAATAAGAAATTAATGACGTATTCGACAGTGACGTAGACAGTAACGTATATAAAATGTTCCGCTACGAAGCCAACAAAAGGTCTGTTCTTTTTAGTTGAACTGGCTGCACTAGTTTAGCTAAAAAGAACAGGCCTAATTGTTATCCAGGTAGCAAGCACACGTGATTTTGACGTCACAATCTGGTCAATTTCGACCAGGTCAGTTTCGACCCTACAAAAATGATATATAATTACGTAAAAATGATGGACCTAAGACATAGACCGATGACGACATTTCAAGACGTTAAAAAGACGCGCTTTTGTGCCCATTTTTGGCCTATTTGTGACGTATTAATAACGTATTTATGACGTCTTTGACAACAACAATATAGCGAGTCAACGTCTTTCATTTATTGTAACTAAAGTTTATCTTGCATTATTAGCAATAAAAATATATAAGATGGATATAAAACACTTAATTTTCCTTTATGGCCTCAAAATCATAATTTCGTGCTTCCATTGATTAAAAGATTCTTACGTTAAGCTTGCTCATATAACTAACAAAACAGATTTTACTTACGGGAAAGTGTATAGTTCTTGCGATTCCTAGCGGTATAAGTGGAACTTATGTGAGTTTGCGGGCACAATAATGACTTAAAAATCACGATATTATAACAGTTTTATAGAACGTCATTAAAACGTCACAAAAAAGCCGTTTAAATTAAGCATTATTTGGTCATGAGACGTTATTTGACCAATAATGACCAGTTTTTTGACATCAAAATAACGCGTGTTTACTACCTGGGTAATGATACTAACGTCTCTAGTAGCACATGATTTTTTGAACGTTTTCTAAACATTTCTAATATTTTAAATACGTTTAGGAAATGTATATAAAACGTATGTAGATGTACCGTCATGTGCTACTTGGAGTATTGGAAACTATTAAAATGATACTTTCAGTAGCAATATGCTTCAGCACATCTTCTCTTGACTCGATATCACATGGAATTTTCTTATTACTTTCAAAATCAAAAATTTCTGTGAAGGCATACTGAAGCATGTATTGGTGCTGAAGGTATTTTAAACAACTTTTACGTCCCTGAAAACATGATGACGTCGTGAATGTCTCGTTCTTACGTCATGAATGTTTCCTGTTCCATTAAGTTGCAATACGTATCAATGATGTAAAAATAACTTTGGAATGTTACGTACGGATGACGTCATTTAACCTTTAGCTGCCACTGCAGGGTACGAGACGACCCCAGCTCATTCACCTTCAATTTATGCCACTTTATATCGCGAAAATAATACTTGTGGCACCGTCTCTTATTAGTTTAAGATTCCCTCTTCGCTCTAGAGTTGATTATAGAAGCGTCAGTGCAGCTGTGTCAGTTGAACGAATTGAATTGGGATCGCCAGAGGCCCAAGTGTATCAGTTATGATTATTGGTGTAATTTTTTTGGTGAGTTTTATTTTCGTCTAATTTTGTCACCAGTGTGTGTGTAAAAAGGTCAGTACAATATGTTTAGCGGTATGAAATTTTTTTTTCAATAATGTACAATCTTATTTCGCTTCTATTAGAAGGCGTATAATTTGCGGCGTCGACCCATGCGCGAAGGGCTACTTGACGATGCTCGTGAGGAAGTTTTGGGTGAAAATCCCTCCGATAAAAGTACTGAAGAAGAAGATTCTGAGTATATTTTGTAAAAATGAGTTATGACTTTTTGGATACAATTCGTCCCTTCAACTTTCCAAATAAATACCTTTTTTGAAACCGCGTCTATTGTACTATTTTTTTTCTTAAAATGTTAAATCTCAAGAGTCTCCAGCTAAAATTGGAAAAAGTTGTGAATTTTTTTTGTGAAAACTGTTATTTTTTCGATTTTTCTACGTTTTCCAGTTTTTCTTTATATTCAACATTTAGTTTTATTAAAAATCAGCTACGAAATATGTTAAAACAACTTTCAAAGATTATCTAGGAATTTTTTTAAGTTAAAACAATGAATAGCTTCTTCGCAGGAAATATTTTAGTGGTTGGGGTCTTAAACGTCCAAGTGTGGCAGCTATGTTATTCTGGTGAGGTGTGGCAGCTAAGGGTTAAAATCATCTGAGAGACGTTATTTTATGCCAAATATATATGTTATAATACATTATATTTACGTGCTATACACGTGTCATAAAATATCGCAGACAGTATCTGCTTATAGGTAGAGATACAATAATTTAATCTCTTTTAAATATTAAAGAACTTTTATTATTATCATAGAAATGCCAAGATGTAGATATAAAAAAATAGATATACCAAAAGTATTGCACCATTTTATAATAAAAATGTAAAAAGCATAAGTAAATCATTGAAAGAACAGAGCAAGAAGAAACGGCAGTCGGATAAGGCGGTATGTTTGTGTTTGTGTGTGTATGTGGCGGATGCAGATGCAGGCGGGTGCTTGGGCTTAAACTTGGGATATCACACATTTTGTAGTATATTAAATACAACAACAGTTCTTTTTTCTTACAATTATCAAAGGAAAAAAATTAGTAAATATCTCGGTCTTTAATAGGAAGCTAATATACTCATTGACACCATAACTCAAGTTAAAACGATCGATATACTAATACATCATTCATTCATTAGTATAAGAAACTAGCGCTCCGCGTAGTGTAAAAAAAAAACGAACAATACACGATCAATTGCCTGGTCGACGACGACGATAATAATAGGCTGCGGTCGACTTGACGCTACAAATGCTCCGTTTGTTGCGTCAAGTCGACCGCAGCCATAATGACGTCTTCTAAATATAAATCTGTCAATCTATCATTTCGCATTATAATATTTCCGTTTTTTAGGAAACGAAGACAAAAAATGAGAACACTTTTTTTATACAAATTGAATCCAAGCAATCGATTAAACCTACTTAAAATTTAATTGGTTTATCCGTTATTGAGATCTGATAACACAGAACTGCAAAATTTCAACTTTTTTTAGTTACAAAAAAGGTAGAGGGTGATTCTTGTAGATTTTTTTTCACGCTGAACACGAATTTGACCTCAAAAATGGTCCAGCACGTCAGAGTTTTGTGTAATTTTAACTTAAATGTCTAAAAAATGGCTATTTACAATACTTACAAATACAAAAGCAGAAGAAAAATATTTTTGCCTTAAAATTAATATTTAAATTTATTTATTGCTTTTGCTTGGAAAAATATTTAAAAGATAAAAATTAAGCTAAAGAATCAGAGACACAACTCATATATTTTTTGCAATGATAAATGTTTTCAACATTACAAACTATGTAGTATTTCTTTGATACACAATAAATTTATGAATTTATGGAAACAGTTTTGAAAAGGGAATTTTCGAAAAAATTTTATTAGGAAATCCAATCAACCACGGATCCCATGTGTTAGCAAAAAATGGTATTATCCCCCGATATAATGCAGGCCAAAATTCGTTTACGAAGGCAACAATAATATTATCTGAAAAGAAAAATTGAATTACGTATTAATGTATATTAGGAAAAAGCAAATTAATGTAGTATATGTAATTATATTTACATAAATAACATGTGTTTTGAGATTTTATGTCTATAAAAAAATGAACAGAAAAATGAATATTAAATTTTGAACAAGTATTAAGAGATAGAAGTAATCAAATGTAATACAATAATAAGATATGATTTTAATTTGTAAAATATAGACTTTTAATTTTTCTAAATGGCTTGATTTTTTATTTATTAAATATTTTGATGTACCAGTAATTTAAAATATTATTCTTACATGTATGTCCAAATTACGGTTCATTGATAGTTATTCAATTATATTAAATAAACTTTTGTCAAAATGTTAAGGTTCCCATATATTTAATAATAAATTTAATTAATTAATTTTATTCGTATCTATTCTGGTAATTCATACTGAATAAAAATAACAAAAATGTAGTTTTATCTAAATTAATTTAATAATTACTAAGTTCTTTGTTTTCGAATAAATTGTCCATGTAAAGTTTAAGTTTTCCAATTGAAGGAGAATTATCAAAATGTTCAACAATCCATGTATCGTTTACTACATGTCCTGTTAAAACCCATGGTGTTCTAACATCATCTACAGTTACATTTAATTGTCCTATAATATAAATTTCAAAATTATTATAACTATATAATTTTTATATTAAATTATAACAGTATCAAAAGTATAACTTTTTAAATCTTTATACCTTAAAGATATAATATTTTATTATTTCTTTAGAATTGTTAAATAATAGAACAGTTATAATTAATTAAATTTTTTATTAGGGACAAATTTATAGATGTGGGCAACATATTTACATACACACGTACACACATATACTGTTAAATTTATAAGAGTATAGTATTGTAATTGTTTTAATCATTTTTCTCGATTATTTTAGTTAGCTTAACCCGATTCCTGTAAATGTTTTTTCGGCAACACATTCCTGTAAACGTGTGTGACAACCCTTACAGATAAGTATTACTGATTAGTAGTATTTTGATGAGTAATAATAGTAATAAATTACTAAATAATTACTAAGTAACAGCAATTTATTACTATTATTACTCGCCAAAATACTACTGATCAGTAATACTTTTCTATAAGGGAAAGACCCAACGCATTATAAAAATAGTAAATATTGTTGAAAAAATCTGAAAAAATTTATATATTATCTTTAAACCTTCTACCTTATGAATAAATTGTGAGAAATAGTAATAAATAAACAATTTTTACAATAAACAGAGCAACTCGTGCAAAGTGTAGAATTCTGTTTAAAAAATCACAACTTAGCAAAAAAATTAATAGAATTGAACGAAACAAAGCTTAAATTAGTTTAAGATTTTGTCTTCTAAGAAAAAAATATTGCAAAATGTGATTATAAAATAGAAACCTTAATTTTTCACTGGAAAAAATAGATTTTCGAAGTATAAATACGGGTGTTTTTTTAATGAAAAATAACACATTTTTTTAAATTTAAACATTTTTATCGATGATAAGTAATGTTAAATGTAATTAAAGTACAAAGGTTAAAAAGTAAAAAAAATTTAAAATACATTATTTGATAAATATATATTTTTTTAAAATATTGTTCGCGATTTCCATAAAGAGATCGGCAGATGCCCCTTTACGTCATGTCGCCCGTCATACTCCGAATCGCCGAGGCGCTGCTAGAGCGCCGGTAGCGAATTATTCGTGTGGCGACCGCTGAGTAACGCGCACGGGTATTCAATATCGATACGATTTATTCGTTTCCGATCGCGACTTCGCTTTTGCTTTTGCTTTTACTACTTTGCTTCGGCCTTTTGCTTATGCAGCTTAGCGTTATTGTTGCTAACGCTCTGTAGAAACTTTGTGAAATAAAGTGTGTTGCATCTTATTAACTTTGCTTGCTTAAACTGCTCGACATCCGCGTTTCCTCCTCCTTCGACGGGCGAACTCCAAGATTTCCTTTACTTGAAAGAAATCCGAGCAGCGTGTGAACAAATATCTTCAATGATTTTAGCGATTTTCATAGCGATTTTCATAGCCTGGTTTTTGCAATCTATCGCACAAATGTGGCTTAATTAATTCGATTATTAATAAAAATGATAAAACTTTCCTTTGCTCTTAAGTTGACAAAGCGCAACCTATTACTGTAAACGTGGGTCAATTTGACCCAACGCTAACTTTATGTGCTCACCAGGATGACTTACTGCGAACGGGCAATTTGAAATTTTACTTGAGGGTTCCCCTCCAGAGTACAATTTTTTAGAGTGGAGGTAGGATACGTCCCCTTCCTTGGTTTCAAAGTAATTAACGCTTGAAATTTTTGCCTGGGTCAAATTGACCCAGGTTTACAGGAATTGGGTTAAAAATAAGATTCTAATAAAACAGATTATGCTAATTTTTTGCAAAAATAATGTATAACGTGATATAAATATCAGATTAATCTTATTATTGTAAATAGGAATAGCCAATAAAATAATTAAGGTATCGCCATAGAGAAATAAATAGGAGGGAGTGTAAAGTCTCGTCTACAATACGAAGTAAGAGTAGGTTTAAGCAGGCGTAAGAAGATTACTTCCGGCGTAAGCGAAATAAATCTATTTTATTTCCTACTCTAACTTCTTATGCCCGTCTTACTACATGTATTGTAGACGAGCATTTAGAGATAGAGAAGTAATACAAACTATGTGGGCGAGTAAACAATTGATTATTAGTGAATACACTATTTGGAAGTATATCAATTTATTATAAAAATTTATTTACATCATATTTCTATTCAAATTGCGGTAAATTAAGAATAAGTAATTTTTATTAGAATAAGAATTAGCTTGTATTCTTCTCTATTTATAAAGATTCTACTTGCTTAAGTATTTTTGGATTTGACTTTTATTGGTTGATTTCTATATATGTATATATACATATACATATGAATTAGCTACCTCTTTTCTTTCTTCCCTTTGCCAAGAACCCAAGCCCTGTAACACTCACTCCTATTGATTCCTCCGTGGATATTGTTTTTTATACAGAATACAATTTATTATCATACCTCCACCAGCAGTCCTGAATGCACCTACAGTAGCATTTACTTTTATGGTACCTTCTATATATAAACTTGATACTTGCGTATCCATTTCTAAACGAAAGACGTCATCAAGAAAATGCGTTCTCACATCAGTAAAACGAAGATTGGATAAACCGATAGCAGCGAAATTGGACATGATTATTTCTCCATGCATCATATCAGAATTAAGTACAATTTTACCATGTTTATACAATAATGGATCCAAAGTTGGAAAGTCATATTCTGGAAGTCCTATTAATAGAAAATAAGTTATTGTTTTTATCCATATTTTAAAGTGAAATTACTAAATAACAGTATAATTTATTTAATGTTAATAAAAGTTGTATAATTTTTATAAATCTTTCGATTTTTACTTTTTCATTAATTTTCGGTTAATTTTTTAAATATTTTAATGTCACTATACATATAATGTAATTGTAGAATAGTAACATCTTATTTTCAATTAATTGTATTAAATTGTAGTTCGTAATTAATTGTATTAATTGTATTAGAGCATATACCTTATTCAAATGTAAATTAGAATAATAAAGATAAACTGTTGAAATTTATTCCTTTAACAATTTGCGGCCATACTTCTTGCAGAAAGTTTTTAAAACAGGTGGAATAATCAACTGAATCCCGTTTGCAAGTGGTTGTAGCTGAATGGAAATAGAAATAAAATAAAATCTGTAATAGTGAAAATGGGGAAATACATAAATTATTTTAAGGACAAATAATATAAAATATAATTTAAATTTTATTATTTATTCTTAATTATATGAATATTATTCAATGTTAAGTTATAAAATGAATTTTTCATAGTTCTGTTTTTTTTTAATATTAAATGAAACTGGTTCAATATGATTCTTACAATTAATTAAAAATAATGTTATTTTTAGTCGAGCTGGATTTTATAGTATACTAATTATAATATTTTGAAATTTGCATACATTTTCGAATTTAGTGAACTGCGCGCAGATTCTTTATTAATTTTAAAATACAATTTTTTGTTAAACGGTTAACAAAAATTAACATATTTAAATGAAGTATTATAAAAATATTATGTTTATTAGGTTATCAAAATTGAATCCTAGATTAAAAATAAAATCAACTGTAATTAATTTAATTTAATAATAAATGGAAGCCTTCTACGGTCGATCCTGGATCTCTTTTGCAATAATTTTTTCGAGTACTTTTATTCTTTTTGCTCAGTCAACTACGCGTCGAATGGGTTTTACGGTCTTAAAACGCAGTCTCGAGCTAGAATCGTACTGTTACAAATTAAAATTTGATCTTTAATTACGATAGTATATAATACATATAATTAAAACTGTATTCCCATATCTTTTTTAAATTATTTAAAAAAATGTTAAAGAAGTAGCGTTTAAATTTAAAGCATTGACGTTTAGCAGTTAGGGAGTATGGAACCGTATCGTGCCGTACCTAAGCAGAGCGAAGCGTGTTTTGTGTTTTTACCTATTGTTAAACTGACAATTCAAAACGAGGAGTGGGAAGCAATAGGCGTTGACTCTCGGAAATCGACCGAAATGTGCAAATCATGGCGTACACTGATGTAATTTATCATAATAAATTCTGTTAAATGTTTATATAAGTATGAATGTTTAGGTATGAATATATACAAGACGTTTGATAATAGGTGTAACGTTTAGCGAGGATAGATAGAGAGAAATAAATTGAATAGAGAAATCGTGTATCATTTTGTGATAGTAGCAATAAATAATAAGAAATTAATCAATGAATAATCGCAAAGCAGTATCCGTTTACGCGATTTGGTGAGAAAAGACAGCCAATTATTTATATTCAGGTAGTATATGATTGTTATTATATACATTTTATATATATGTTCTAAATGTATTTAAAATATTAGAAACTTTTAGGAAATATATAAATATCCAACATGTGCTACTTATACGTACAATAAGTGCTGTAATGCCCGCGGGGCTGGAGTGACATAACTCTTACATAGCTTATTTAGTCTGCTTTTTTCAGTCATTTATCGTGCGCATAACAAGTAATTAATTATTTAGTCTGCTTTTTTCAGTCACTTATCGTGTGCATAACAACTGAGGTGTCTCTTCTCGCTGATTCGCGCTCGTACCGATTCGTGAATAATATACATATTTATAAATTAATTTCTCATTGTTATTATCAAAAAATGGTACAGGACCTTCGTATTTAGTTTAATTCATTCTACTTGTCCACAATAAGTAATCTTGTAAATACCAAACTTGTTTAGTGTATAATCAATTCTCTTTTTTATGCGATTCTTTTTTAACGCAAATCTTTTACATATTCTTTTATGCAATTCTTTTACGACTTACGCGATTCTTTTTATGTAGTTTTTTTCTAATAATACGATTTCTCAGAAAGGAATTTTAAATAAAACTGAATCTTAATCGACTGGATACGAACGGATGTACATATGTTCTTGTACGAGTGTGTCATAACATAATAATAAAATAGAGTTTTGTTTGGTTAATTACACTGAAAAAAAAAGCTGGTTGAAAACGGACAAATCAGAAAAATCTTGTAGGATTGATCAAATATTCTGGTTATTATAATAAGTTAAGGTCTCTCTCTCTCTCTCTGCGATATTTAAAATTTATTTATAAAAAAAATTATTATTATTTTGAAATTCTAAACATTAATTTTTTCAAAAATCTGACTTACTAATGCAATTTGACTTGTCGATATCATTTGGCGATATTATTTTTAATATCTAAAAATCTGTGGGGAATACCTTGTCTGATTCAAAACTATTTTTGGCTGTAATCATAAAACTCTTCTGTATTTTATTAAAAGTAATTATTATAATACTATGCTAGACTAATTATTTACTTGTTATACATACGTTATTTTAGAGAAATAATATTCATTACTTTAAAGAAATATGTATGTATTTTTTATTCATACTACATTATTAAGGGAAACAAGGGTTTCAAGTCACCTTTATCATCATAATGTTAATTTTATATGAATAATGAATTCTCAATGCATATGACGTAATTTATATATTAAAATTAGGTACAATAATATATCCTTAAAAAGAAAAATTTGAAATAATTAAAAAAAAACACTTACGAAGTTTAGATTCTATATTCGCAGATAATCCAAATGTCGCAATGCTTAATGTACTCAGTGCGTAGATTAACATGTTGTCGATTTACTTTACTTCTGACTAGTGCATTTCGTTATGAGCAATGAGCTTTATATAATGTCAGTTCACAATGTTACTCAAGCATAAAAATTGTAATGATGTTAGTGGGGAGGGGAGGGCATTAGCGTAGACATAAGAAGTATTCTACTACGAAATCGGCAAACATTATTAACGCATTCGAAATTATCAAAATGATTTTCAGTAGTAATATACTTCAGTACGTCTTTTCTTGATTTGATATCATATTAGAACTTTCCTGATACTTTCGATCGAGTTTGGTAAATCCCGAAAAGGCGTGGTGAACAATATATTGTTGTTGGAGGTACTTAAAACAAATCTTGTAACTTTATGTGAATTTGATGAAAATTTATTTGTAATTACGTTGGATTGCATGTTTACAAGTTTAAAATAATGTAAACTTGTTAATGGTCACTTTTGGACTTAATGAGAAATAACACTTGAAAGACATTCAATTAACGTTGAATCGACGTCAATTAGACGCCAAATACGTCCAATAGACATCAATTCGATATCTTTTTGACCAATCATTTCTCACTGGGCATGTTTAATAAACCTTCTTGTTTGTTTTTATTTCCAGAATATAGAGTTAATAATCAGCTGAATGTTTTGAAACATCTTATATAACTGGAATTCTCAAGATTTTCAATTTAAATCAACTCTAACTGATTTGCGTAAAACACATAGAACGTAAACAAGTTTAAATCGCAGTCTTATTTTTTACTATTTCCGTAATCTCTTAATTTCCATAATAACATATTATAACAGTTCGAACAGTGTGTTTACATAACGTACAATGCCTATAAATATTACGCTGAATAAATAATAAAAAATAAAGAATAAGGATTTATTTATTATTTTACTTATTATTCTAAATTACTGCTAAACTGTCCTTTCGATGTGCGCCTTCCCGAGGTGCGTGCGCGTTCATGTTATCGATCCTGAGAGTAAATCAGATCGATAAGTCGGAGCTACTGCATGACTCAGCGAATCAATGACGGGCAGCGTACACATATATATCAACGAGAATTTTCTTTGATAACTATAAATCATATTACTTATAATTACTTAGTATTGAAATACGATTAAAGATCAATAATGCACAAGAAAAAGAAAATATAATTCTTTATATGTCTGTGAAGAATTGGTGTAAGAAACAATTTAATTTTTTACTATTTATTATTTCATTTTACAGAGTCTATTAAATCAAGAGCACGTAGTGTCTCACGCAAAGTGCTAAAAAAATATTAAAAAATATAATAACTTGCGTAGCACTATTATAATATAATAATTGTTAATTAATTGTAATTAATTGTAATTAATTGTCACGGGGTACAAATTTATTTTTGGTGATACAAAATAATACACGATGAGTATTAAATTATGCGATAAATTTCATTCGATTTTATAGATTTAATGTTATAGAGATCGAAGAAGAATGGTCTTGCTATTCGATTTACTGAAAAAGGGTTGTTTGAAGGGTTGATATAAATATTTTGATTTGTTTCGGATGGTACAAATTAGTACAAATTCAGTCCTTTCGATTTCTGTTTTTATTTTTATTTTTTATTTATTTTTAGATTGGGATTTTCTGGTTCCAAGGAAGCTAGTAGTGCGATGGTTTTTTTCAAAATGAGCAAAGGTACAAAATTATTTTTGGTGGTACAAATTAGTACAAAATGAGTACTAAATATTCTGATAAGTTTGATTTGATTCTGCCGAAATGGTGCGGCCAGCTTCACAGAGGTCGCCGTGGAGACATGTCATCCGGACTCTTTCCATCCGACAGCGCTTCGCATCGTCGGTCCGACGAACAATCCAGTGGTAAAAGCCCGCCAAATCACGTGGGCGATCCTTACGTGAACGGATGCCAGCTGGAGGGATACTGCTCCGGTCCCAAGAACTGCCCGGTGCATTCCGTTTGCCACGAGCATCGTTGCGTCAATCCGTGCGAGAACACGTGCGGTCCTAGCTTCGCTACCCATTTGAAGGATCACAACATACTGCTAAGAGTTGATAATTCCACTGCTCTTACGTAAATCGAATGGGATCGATTAAGTTCCCTCACTTGTCTAATCTGGCTCGTGAAATCTGATGTTGGTGTGAGGATAGAAATTTATTTATTTACGCCTCATATATTCCGTCAGCTCAGAACATCGAGGCAGACAGGGAGTCGTGAACGATTTCGCTGAAAACGGAGTGGTCACTTCAGCGGAAGGTTTTTGTCAGGATTGAGTCTTTTTTCGGTCCTTTTGATATCGATTTAATTGCATCATCGATCAATACTAAATGTCCACGTTTCGTTTCGTGGTTTCCGGGTCCCCTAGCCCTTGCGGTCGATACATTTTCAATAGATTGAGGCGATTTTTACTCCTACATTTCCCTCCCTTTATTTTAATTCTTAAAATCCTTCGTAGGATCATTACAGATAAAGCAGAGGGTGTTGTGGTCGTTCCTTGATGGCCGGTCCAACCCTGGTTTCTCCTTTTCAATCGTCTCATTATTGACCATCTGATTCAGATTGATCCGGACATTAATATGTTGTCGTCTCCTTTCAGGCAGACTCACCCGGAATGGCGCAAGATTTCCCTGATTGCCGCGAAGTTATCCGCCAAGTCTTTCTGATTAAAGGAACACCTGAGAGCACATTTGACACAATCCTCGTGTCCATTTCGGAAGCCACTAAGGCACAGTACGCAAGACCGATCAGATTATGGTGGGTTTTTTACAGGAGTAATCGGTTGGACTATTTCCGACTTTCCCCTGCGTCGGTGTTGAAATTCTTGGCAACCTCTTTAACAGTGGTTGGCTCATATTCCACTCTTAACTCTTATCGCTCGGCTATTTCTTTAATTTCCGTGGTGAAGGTGGGCTCTTACCCTCTCAATCAAGAGAATTTTTAGAGGAGTATTGACACTAAAATCTCAACGTCCACGCTACAGTTTTTCCTGGGACCCATCGTTGATTTATTGCACGAATGGCATCTCTGTACCCTCACGAGAATCTTTCGTTGAAGTTCCCCTCGAGAAACTCTCCTTTCACTGACAACTGCGCAGAGGACGCAGTCTCTGGCAGCTATTAATATCTCTAATATGACTTTCTTGGACTCTCTCGTTATCAAGATCCTAGCCAGATTTAAGACATCGGGGATTGGTAGGACTCACAATCAGCCCTTATTCTTTTTTCAAACCCTTTCCGGATAAGCCGGAGCCTTGTGTTTTCTTATTAATGAAGTTTTAGATCTAGTGCACTCAGGCGTGGCCGCCATGTAAAAATCTTGGATTCTCGTCGAGTTCTTCTATCGCGAAATACTTTCCATTAACGTATTACACGAATTCAAAAAATTAAAAGTAATCGTCGCGGACAACTGGTCGCCTGATTAACATTATTTTTCTATATTATGTTTTTAATTAATTGAATTCAAAATTATCATCCATTAAAACCATGTTATGGGAAAATGTACATTAACTTGTAGGTGTTAAACCATGTTATGGAAAATATATTATTTTGTAGATGCTTTTGTTTAAAATTTTTGTGCTTCAAACATCAGCATATATTTTACGTAACAGAAATCCATATGCAATTTAACGTTGTAAATATGGTAGAAAAGATCGTAAGTACCCCGAAAGTTTTTCACATGTAATTAGTAATGCGGTCTCAGGATTATCAAACATATTGTATGTGATAATACTGAAGCTATATTCCCATAAGACTCAAGGCTAAATTTTGCCTTATCTAGACTAGGGAGTTATCTTCGAAATTCTGCAGATCATATAATTCTAGATGAAGTCGTAGATCTCACTCACGATCTTCATAAGGATAGAAGCGATTCGTTCTTCATTTTATTTCGTTCTCCATAGGACAGTATCTGTCCAAACCTTGAGACGCTGGGTCAAGGCGGAAATGGAGGCAGCCGAATTCGAGGTGTCGATTTTTTTCGCACATTCGACGCATCACGCTTCGACTTCCTTTGCAGCCAGTAAGGGGATTAACCTTAAGGAAATCCGACGTACTGCAGGTTGGAGCGGTTTCTCTGACGTTTTTTGCGCGTTTTTATAATCGACTTATTTAAGAGATTCGTTTTTTCAGTCAATCATCCTTAATTCTGTATTTTTCTTTTGTTTTTTGCCGTAACTACTTTACGTCTTTACGGCTGTGTCTTTAGACATTCTTGATTTATTCTCTTTCTTTCTGGCCTCCTTGCGGATTTAAGCTCTTAGAAAATTGTGTTTATTCCCAAAATGAAGGGCTTTTGACTATCAGCCCTTCCTCTTGATTACTTACAAATCTGAACTTTAAAAATCTACAGAATATCCATCTGGACGAGACGAGGCATAATGTTGTATTAACCACAACTGTACTAAACATAATATCCATTTACTTACAAATTAACAAGTAAAAGTTGTGTAAAACTTGAATCAGACTTTTAAGTAGTGTTTCTCTAGAGAATATTTTTAAATTTTATATATGGTGTACGAAACATTTGGC
>VBVQ01003374.1:0-19099 GCA_011636635.1 Tetramorium simillimum | reverse complement strand
CATTAAATATATACATAAAATTATATAAATATATAGTAGTAAAATTAAATATATTAGTATTAATACATTTAATTTTATAAATATGTATATTTATATAATTGTACATAATGGTACTAATCTGATATAATCTGATTAAGGTAATAAATTTATGAGATGTTACATTTATCTATAATCTTATGGTATTAAATTGATACACATCTTTACATGTTTTATGTATATTTTTTTTCACAAATCCATTACCTCAAATCAAAATAAAATTTGTCACTCACCGATACGATGCGCAGCAACGGGGAGCTGTGATTACGTCGAGATTACATCGATCTGTAAAACACAAGTATATTCAAATTATAATAATGTCCAAATTAACTAATATTTCTAAAAATAATTGTTACGCGTTTAAAATAATTCCATGAAAAATTCATTTGGCATTAAAATGAATAAAATGATAAATAATCATTTACTCACTTCACAGTTACTCCGCCGACGCCCGATGCCACCCCGAGCCTGCTTCGCCTCTCGTGTTCCTTCCGTTTCTCCTTCACGGCACTCACTCACGTTAATTACGATCGTGCACGTACTAATCGCCAGAATACGATAAACGCGCGGTACTTTATACGGCACTCCCGACGTTAATCGTACACGATGCGCATTTTCCCACATCGTAACAGACAAATAACGCGAGAAAACGTAACCGCAGAAGCTACAAGGTACTCGGCACTCGCAACGGCTCGCAAATTATTGCGAAAATCGAAGATCTCAGGTGAATCCAAGCGTCATCGAAGGCCGATAATGGCTCGTAAAATCTGCAATAAAATCATAGTTTACAATTTCTCTGTCACTTTGAGTGCCGCTACAAGTGAATAAATCACGCGAAATATCTCCTCAGCGATAAATTATCATCGGCCTGCTAACGTTTAAGAATCGAAGAAGTTAATCAAATACGCAGGCTAATAATCATTAAGTAATGAACGCAGGGAACGGCTGCGCTTTGCGTCTCTTAGTACTCGCCGCTATCGTGTTTCGAGAGATAATAACACAGAACGGCTCGTGCCGCTGCCCGCCTGCTCCAGTCTCGCCGCGCGAATGACAACAAGGTGACGGCGTGTACATAACAGCGCGCCGTATGCCGCAAAAAACGAGCACCGAGCACCGTGTATCTGTTTAATTCGTTGCCGTCACGAAATATTTAACACGCACAATAAAATAAATTCACGCTGAATATCCGGTTCCTTGCATCTCGATTTAATTATTAACGAACGATCGATATGTCCGCTGCTAGATTGCGATGCTAAATTCCGAATTATCTCGCGTCGCATTTACATTTTTCACCGATTTAAATATCATTTATCCATCATCCTCGAATTCGAAACGCGAAGTAATATACGAATCACTGGATCGAATAATATGAGTAATAATGAACTTATCGTAGCGGTAAGTTTAAATGTAAAAGCTTGTTTAAAGTACAAAATTATATGTTATCTTAATTAAAGTATTACGTTAATTAATTAATTATTACTTTTATCAAATTTATATATCCCGAAAAGAATAAAATGGTCATTTTATTAAATTAAAAATTTTTTAATTATTTTTTAACAAACAAAGAATTAAATCAAATCTGTATAAAATTATTTAATGTGACAATTTATTTATTAAAATATGTGATTTTTTACTTCTCTTGAGATGTAAAAATTTGCAAGAAGACAATAATAATAATGTTATAATTTTCATTTTTTAATTACAAAACATTATTTTTTATATTTAAATTTAACATTGCATTTAATAATTCTTTTTAAGGAATAATCGATCGAACATTAAAATCCTCCTCTCCTAAAAAGGAAATGTAGAGATTTAATTGTTGCCGTTTTTCCGCGATGCTGATTGGTTCTCTCGCTCGCTTCATACTGCGAGAGTAGCTATCATCGCGGAAACGTGCGTATTTTGATAGTTTTAGACGCGTAGCTCTGTGGTCTACGCGTGTATATATATACACATATTCTCCGATAATTGGAAGAGCCAAGAATAAATTTCCACGAGTAATCAATCTTTTGTAAATTCAGTTGAAAAGAATATACATTTGGAAGTATTGTAAAGATATATTTGAAATATTCAAAGTGAAGAATAAGCGTCTTTTTCTTCTTGTTTTCGCGATGCACTTAATTATTTGTAATCAAGCCAAATATCTGTCTTCCTGAAATCGTAGAAAAAGAAGAGGGTCTGAGATGGCTATACAAAGTAATCCGTGTAATTAATGGCGTCTGAAAGAATTGCTTGGGGAATGGATACTTATGGAAAGGCAAACACGATCAGAGGCAATAAAAACTGCTAGTCTATCCACTCGGATACGCTGATTTTAGGGAACACCGACGAAGTCCATTAACATGCAATAATGCGGACGTAAGCTGTTACTGACAAATGAGTTCCTGATAATTACATTGCGAAGGTTTTACGATCGATTGAAACTTGGTTGAGCACAGCAACAACTCCGATTGCGAATAGCGAATATCGCGTTAATAAATTTCGAGTTGACGAGGAGAAATCGCGATAGAGTAATTAATATATGACGCGCCGATTCTGACGTGCCTGTTTTACGATCGGATCGGTAGCAGCCGAGCGGATTAGCGACTGCATCTTCATCATTTCATGAAAAACGGTAAAAAAAAATAGGATAAAAGTTCTCAGGAGGATAATTAATATACAAGAGGATCGATAAATGCATGCGCGATGTAAATATGCGAGCACGCACGCGAGAGATATAAATACGATTCAGTACGAATGCTGAAACGGGCAAAAAATTAATATCAATACGGCAAGGAATAATGATATAGGCACCATTCGCGGTAGGTATATCTCTCGTTTAATAAGCGGAGAGAAAGAGAGAACGCTTTTACTTCCTGCTGTGAGAAGAGGAACATATTCGTAATTAATATACATATTTCTTACATTATTTTTAGATTATTCCTAGATTATTAGCTCGATCCTGCGCTCAGTGTTAAATTTAAATATTATACATGCATAAATTACTGCTCTTGCGTTCAATGTGCATGGCTCTGTCGTATTCGGGATAGACCCCGAATAAACGAGAGTCGGTCAATTCTATTTCTAGGCGAGACACGACACGACGTGACGAGGCTCTCTGAAATCGCGCGTCTCGTGGTTACGTCACGCACGCAATATAACGAACCGAATCGGAGAGGAGAATACGTCGCGGCGTGCCTCACGTACGTTATGGACGCATTGGCAGATGCAAATAACGGCGATGACGATTGGCGTCCCGGCGACCCGGCGACCCCACGGTCGGTGGTCCAATTTGCGGCTAGCTTTGTCCAATTATCTGCCATTAGGCATTACCGAGCGCTGGCGCAAGACTCCTACGCCACTTCCCTGTCTCGGCTAACCACCGTTCCTCGCCGGCGACCGAGCCATCCGCCCCCTCCTGATAATCCATCCCCTCGTCCTTCTCGTATTCTGGGTCTCGGATCCGAGAATACCAACGCGTAATACCGGTTGTTTCGTGCCATGGCGGGTCTTACATGTCGCTTTCCACGAGTCTGGAAAGAGAGGCCAAGTCCCAACGGCGCAACGAGAAAGTTGGCACGCCGATATCGCCGGATTGCATGCACAAACACGAACGCGCGCGCCCGACGCGAATCGGCCGAATCAAATAATCACCCCGGATACATATTTTGGCTCGCTCCCATACTGACTTCATGAACGTTAATGAATATTAATGATCGAAATAATTATCTTATCGAAGGCACCATTCGCGTCACGACTGACGGCTGCTATTGGCACGATTAGATCGTCGTTTATTTTAGACGGAAATATCGAGGATGTTGGTCGCGCGTGAAACTTTAACACATATATCAGAGAAACACGAAATGTAATAAGCAAGAGATCAATGTAAAGCGTGAGTTTACGCTTATGTCGCGAAAAACGGTTTCGCGCGCGAAATCCGGACCTAATCGCTCGAGGAAATAACTTTGTCAATCAGCGAACAAGCGACCCTAATTTTCTTAAGTCTACAAACGCTGTTTTTTTTACGATCGCGCCATTATTTTGGGCAGAGAGAGAAGTGAGAGGGTAGATGTAGCGGTGAGAGGAAGATACGCAGGTACGGGGGAGTGACGACAGTAATAGTAGTTGTGGGCATATACTACATCGAGAGGTAAGAATTCCGGGAATTTCGGGCAATTTTAACGGCGTAGGCGCCAGGACTCCTCCGGGAGAGAAGAGAGATCCTGAATGAGAGTGGCTGGATATGGTCATGGGGGCCCACTGGGCTAACAAGGTGGGCCCGCCTCGCGTAATGACGGGTTTCGCACGGGGCCCCGCACTTATTGCCTTTTATTTATTTTTAATCTCTCGTACACCACACAGAGATGCGTACGTGAACGGATGGACAGACAGGCGGACAGACGTATCGCAGGAGGGCACATCCGGGCCCAAGGGCCCACCGCGCGCGGGCTGCCTTCGCCGCGATTCATTAGTCTTATTGGAGCCCGCGACCGATTAACGGCCGATCTGTGCGATTCTGGCCGATTTACGAGCCACTCTTCGGTCAGGACTGCTTCATTCGTCGCTTTCTTCACGAGTGAATGGATCGATCGCCGTTCTTCCTCGCGACTTATTAACTCTTTGGCTCCTTATGATTCGACGATAATTATCTCATCGGGCTAGGCAGCAAAGAAAAGCTATCGAGTATTGACTTTTAATGACTAATTTAACAGAACATGCTGAAGCTTTCTTTTTTTAAGAGAACAATCCGTTAATGAAGACTTAAATAATAATTTTCTCGTAAAGACAGTTTTGTAACAAAAGCATTCAGAGGACTGTAGCGTGCGCAGAAGAAATTACTAACAGAATCTTCAACGTTTTCATACTTTCATCATCAATCAAAAAGATAATGTTCGTAGTCAGTGTGTAAGTTTGACTTCAAGATAGTAATCGTAATCACCGTAATCGTTTGACATGGCGCTTGTCGTCGTGTCATCACGGTGATGACACTCGGATGTGACGATCGTGTCTGCCGTTTAATGATTCCACGGGTAAGTCACTATCTTTCTCTCTTTCTCTCTCTCTCTCTTTGTCTGTCTCGTCTCCAGTGTGTTTCCTTAACGACACCATGGGCCCGAGGATGCTCAGCAACATATAATCAACACATTTTTATGTCCCGCAGCCAAACTCTTCTTCTGAATGGTCTGCACGCCCGGTGGTGAAGCGCGCGCCCTTCCTCCCTCCCCTTTACAGCTCTAGCTGCACATTTTTCTGTGCCTTTTTTTCCTCCTGCCTCCTGTCTCTTTCTCTTCCTCGTCTTCTTCTCGCCGTCTCTCTTTCTCATCCTTTTTCTCCTTTTTCACTCTCTGGACAGGGAAAGGGGGAGGCCACGCGAAATTACTCGACCACCTTGGGCGCCAGCGCGGCCGTCGCGCGCGCAGCGTAGCCTTCTCTCGCAATTTGCCAATCGGGCCCCGGGCCCACGGATCGTTCATTTGCATTTTACGATTTTTCGAAGTGAAATTAACACGGCGCCTTCCGCTCCCCACCACGACGTCCCTTCATGCACGATCTTTCTCTCCTTCTCTCTCCCGTGCGTCGAGGCTGCGCGGATCTTCTCGTTTCGTGCCGGCCGGCTTCTGGGCCGGTCTCCGCGGCACGGCCCACCGACCTAGAAAACCGTCGACGCGGTTGCCGTCCTTGCGAAATATCGAGAAGCGTGGAAATTGATGCGAGCTCGCCTATCGGCCGATCGATCGATCGATCGTGACGACGGTTTATAATTAAGAAAGCGTAAAGACCTTATTTTGCACCGGACGATAATTAAGTATTTTCATAAAGTAATGATAAGACCACCTTTGGGGACGAATTCAATTTTACCCGTATAGACGAGAAAGGAGGGCGTAATATCGTAAAAAATGTCAATGTAATAATAATGGATCGTGGACAAGAAACACATCACTGGGAAACCGAATCACTAACGACATCCTCAACAGCCGTGGGACGCGTCAGCGCGCGATGCGATAGAAAATAAACCCTAATCAAGGCACCATGAGCGACGAATTGCGGGCGAGGAGCGAGAGACGGCCGATTGGCAACTGGCAATTCGGGGCAATTTTTACAAGATACCTTCGACCATGGGGGCCCACCTCCTCGTTTTCTAAGGTAGCATTCCCGATAATTCCGCGGAAACAAGATAATCGGACTGTTAACCACGACCACGAGCAGTGACCCATCGTCGTAAAACGCTTAACCACGAGTTCCTCGGCGATTCGTTCGCGGAAGCGAAATGTTCGTTGGGGGAGAAAAAAAAGGAAAAAAAGGAGAAAAAAAAATAGAGAGAGTGGAGACGCCCCCGGGGCATTAGCTCGTTCGACGGAATTGTCGAAACCGTCGAAAACGGCTGTCTTCGGGCGACGTGCCGGATGACCGATCGAAAATTAATTTCTATGAACGCGCCCGTCTACTTTCCGTATCTCCGGAAGCGACGGAGCGAGTCGCCGAAGGCGCAACCTCGAGATAAAAAGCAAAGAGAGCGCGCGCGCGCGCGCATGACAAAGACCTCTCTGTGTTTGTCGCAAATTTGATGCCGACTGCATTTCACGTGTCTAACCTTACAGTTCAAAGTTAATGTTACAAGTACGTCAACGGTCGTATTCGTCACTAAATTTATATAAGATTCCCAAGTGAGAGTAGACGATATCTCTTCTACCTCGTGCATGTCACGTGCTCATTTTGGATAAAATTTGTGATTTGCGCGAAGAAATTTATGATCGCGATATTGAAGAATATAAACGAACGAATCGCCTAGCAAATACGAAGATTTGATATTCTCGCGGTATGCTAAAAAGATCTTCGGCGAATGCTAAGCACGCGATTTGTCGCGAGGATGTGAAACCATAATGGCGCGACGCGGAATACGACAATAACGGTTTGCTGTAATAGCGGAGCATTCGTAGCGAGATAAGCGCATTTTCGTCGATCCTGCCTGCAATCTGGTGACGGTTACTGTCTGGCTTAACATCGCGGCCCGGTTAATAACGCCGACGGAACAAGGAGAACGTCTTTTCCGTGACGATGTGAGGTCCAGCGTTCGTGACCAGACGAGTCGGGCGCCTCACTACGAACGCGCTAGGACGAAGGACGCAGAAACGGATGGAAGAAGAGGAGAGAGCTGAGAGCGCGAGTCAGCCTCGTTACGCGGTTGTTACCTGCCCATTGGCGTATTCATTCGCTGTGTCAACATTTTCAAAAATCTTGGAAGAATTATCTTTCCTAATGTGTCCGATTTTTTATGCTACATGATGATTTAATGATGTTGTGACGTATGCTGAATTACCGTATATCATGATATTGTACGATTTTAAAATTTCAATTTGCTAGACACAGAGATATGTACCTCTCGATACTAAAATTAAAATCTTATTTGAAGTCATTTTTAGCAATATCATGTATCTGTATTGCTTGGCTATCAGTGTTAAATAATTCTTTTAAAACTATTAAAAATGGGCAGTGTAATATAAAGTAAAATAAATAGTAAGATGATAAAATATAAATGATTATTATACACGTCGTTGAACTCTAGCGGAGTTAAAACACTCGCGCGCGAAAGCCTAATCAAAGTTCTATCCACCTACGAAGCTGTTGCAACAGTCGCGGATGCCTCGCAATTCCACGTCAGGGAAAGCCGCGATTCTCTCTTTGTAATTGTATACCATATCTCAGACTTCGCGTAGTCACGATGCCAGAAGCTGAACGAAACCGTTTCATGCGCAGCAAACATGCCTGGCGCGATGCTCTGAAGGAGATTGAGATCTCCTTTCGCGTCCATCCGGAACTGTGATTACTTACCAACCACGGATCACGATGGGGTATTAATAACGCGCATTTCGTTCGTCCACGTGAATAGAGCCGGCTCGTCTAATTGAGCGTAATGGCAGCTATTAGACCGCTGTTTCATATATATATATATATATATTTCTATGGATCTATATATACCGAAGCTTATTCTCCCTCTCGCCTTTTCCGGACCATTCGAAACCCTACCCCAGAAATGCCAAATAATACGAGCTTTTCATGTGATAATTAGGGACTTGATGTTAGCAATAAATACAAAAAAGAAGAAGATAAAAATATTCTCGCGAGATAAATTTTCGACCAATTTAAATGTGCAATTATTAGTCTTAATTTTAAACGATATCTCTGCTTGTTTGAGGCATCAGATCGACGAAATATGTCCGCTCCAGTCGGGTCCAGTAACGGAGGAGACTCGTCATCGGGGCCTGCACGAGAACGGGGCCCTTCGGAAGGCACGAAACCCACGCCAGTGAGGGACCACCAGGGAGCCGCCACGCCCCCAGCAGACCGTGCTTACCTACGCGATCTCTCGCACGCACACATGCTCATTCGCGTTGCACGTACACACACACGTGCAACCCACACGCATACCCATACTGCCGGGTCTTGTACGTGTAAACGATTCGAGCGTACCGAGAGACGGAAGGTGGTGGATCCGGGAGGACACGCGGCGCAATGGCAGTCCACGGATTACTCCCAGACCCGTGCACGCGTCCTTCTTCCGCGAGGCCGAAACGGGTTGCGGGAAAGGGACGGAGGGGACGGGAGGGACGGAGAAGCAGTGTCGACAGCATAATCGTCGGGTCAGCGCCAAGATTTGCCTCGTGCAAATATCCACGCCAACGCGACTGAACAAGACGGGTCCTCTCGCGGCCCTCGGGCTACCGGGTTCCAGGGACGGGGCGATCTCCTCGCGTGCACCGAGACTTTCGAATGGGGGCACGTCTCGCGCAAGAGCGTTTCTCTCTCTTTTTTTTTTTTATTATCTTCGATAGCGTGGGAGACGGACGCGATAAACTACTTGGCGCTTCCGATCGTCGCGAAAATGTTACAAAACATACGCGGCAATTTAATTATTTCTCGATATAATTGACGTTCGAAGAATTAGTTAATTTTTGCAGAGATTCGTAGATCTCGTTAAATGCGATAGAAAGGACTCTCCACTTACCTTCTGCTGCGAGAATCTCGAGCCGACAACAGTTCCGATGCCGATGATTTATCGCGTCGACGATGATCCTGCGACCTCGATTGCTCCGCAGGCAAATGTCTTTGTTACGCGGGCGCAGTCCACGTAGAGGCGTTACACCTGATCGGGTGATGCATCGCGGTACGTGCTCGATATCTCACGGGAGCCTCGCGTGGGATGACGGCAGGTGGGAAGGTCAGGGGGTGTGGATCAGAGCATATTCTTCTTACGAGCTCGCGGACCTGCAATTAGAACAGACGTACGGTGGGTGAGTGCGGCCCGGCAGTAAATCAGGATCCATTCGCGCGATGACAGCCTCGAGAACGGAAACCAGCATCTCAGAGCGTAACGCGGCGATACGTTAAGCTGTATTCGCCAAATCGTCGGATAATCGGATAAACATGCAGACAGGAAAAAGAGATTGCTAACAAGCAGAAATATTTACTTAATAAAATAAAAGATAAACTTTTTCTCACGTTTGTAAACTAAACTCCGTCGAAGCGCGCAACAAGGACGATATATTATCTCGGTAACTTATCGTGATTCATCCCTTAAACGCTAAAGAGACAATGACGTATATGTATTGCGAGAAACTTGCCCCAAAAACCAGCCGTTTTTCCCGAATTGCGCGTCAAACGTGAAATCACGCCGATAGATATTCGTCACGGTCGCGCCGCTAATCTACGGCGTGAAAATTGGTACTCGTCCCCTCACGGCAGAGAGGAGCGCGGGATGATTCCTAGGCGAATTCATAGGCGGATAGGAATGCAATATTGCCCGCAGTCTGTCACGCATTCGATCCGGTCGGGCGATAGCGATAGCGCGCGAGCGGGCATCACGCAAGGACCCTACAAAACGGGACGCGATCTCCTTCTCGTTTTATTACGCGGTGGCCCGCAGACGCATATCAGACAATAAACTACGGTTGTAGTTTGGGATTTGTGCGCCGCGTATTAATCCCGGCATATTTATGTCGCGGCGCGGAGAAACGCTCGCTCCTCTTCGTGACCAGCAATTCAAGTGGAAACGTTTGTTTTGAGATGAAGTCGGCCTGCGCGTCCTGTCAAAATCTTATCTCGTTTCATCAGCGCAGTACATATTTTAAAATAAATCTTTATTAATATTTCTCTCGTAAACATTTGTAATTCAACCGATTTATACACGTCAGATTTAACTGATTTAATTAATTTGAATGGCGGTTTCCGAAAATAATTGGATAATTTTAAAATCAAAGACGTATCATTTGTCGTATACTCGTCTCAGTAGAATTAATGACAAAATGATGGAATTCAACGTGTTGAATTGAGACAAGTTATCGTGTTAGAGGAAACAATGGCGCTTAAGAAACCCTAATGTTTTTCGTTCGTTTAACGTCTCTGCCGAGCGGAGGAAGCGTTTAATACAGCACTTTTCTTTTCCTCCCCGTGAAGGAGTCTGATCGATCGTCGTCGTTGGAAATCGTGAAGGCAAGGAAGAAAGTGTCGCGGAGGAAAGGGACGCGGTAACGACAGCCGTTTCTAGTTCTCGGGAGAGCTCGCAATCGACTTAGCTACCACCACGCCTCGTTCTCCTCTTGCGTTTTTCGTGAAGCAGGTGGAGATCGACGTTATGTTAATGGAGTTTCGAGAGATCTCAGCTAACCATATGTTATCCCTGCGCGCTGCGGCTGCGGAGGTGGGCGGCAAGGCTGGCCCGAGCCCAGAAGTACTAATAGGAGCCCTTCTTCGCAGAAGCAACCTTGTGGTAAACGAGACCTCACCCTCTCAGCGCACACCGATCATCCCGAGCGCCGGCCGACAATCTCCCCACGACCGGTAGGAACGGAAGCTAATTTGTAAATCATCTAGAAAAATCGCGCGTTCCGGCGCCGCCCCGAATTACGCGCGAGTCCTAACGCTAGTTTCCTGTTAAGCTGATGATACACCGTTCTGGCTCCGTTAAGAATTTGATGGAATTACCTGGGCTGCGCAAGCACCTGCGCGTATACATGTCAATAACAGGAATCGTGAGAAGCCCGAGACAGAAACACGTGCCATTACTGAGCGACGCGGCGCGAAAACACTGGCTAACGAAACTCCAGAGTTATATCAGGCATATATCATTTGCAATTAACCGTGATTAACTTAATCTTCCTCCGTTGCGTAATGTGCAACGGGCGACGCCATTAAAACTGCTACGACCGCGCGACGCGACCGAAAATTAATCCCCTTGTCTGACGGTGGGGCTTGAGATAAAGGGTGCACACGGGAGAGAAGTGATAGGACGTCGTGGAGTGAGGAAGGCGAAGTCGGCGCTTTTGACCGGGACACCCCGTGGCGCGCGACATGCCTGGTCTGACCGCCATTTAGCGTGAACCTGTCTCTGACTGGAACCGCTCGCAGCCAAAGAGAGACTGCTTCTTCATTTTCGAAAAACAAATATTTCGAGCGGCGTGTGGAGCGCGCGATCGCGACCGCTCATTATATCTGACTCTTATAAAAGCTCGATCGACCTTCGGCTCGAGTTAACGCTATCATTTGCATTTAACGACAAGATCTCCAGAATCGGGGAGTGAGTTGGAATTTTTTAATTAAATAAAATATATTGTATATATGTATATTGATTTTTTACGCGTCTATGCCATTTCTGGCTAATCATATTGTCACGCGAGTCAATTTTATTGAGCCAACGGTACCGGGGATGCGACGCGCCGCGATATTCGGAACCGGCGCGATCCGTAACGCCCGAGCGGCGATTGACAGCGCGACTGCGAGGAAAAGTCGGGCGGAAGTTGGGACTTTTACAATCGAAGACCTCCCGTCGCGTCCCGGACGATTTACGGGGAATACCGAGTTCATCGCGTGTTTGCACCGCGCTTAAAACGCTCGCCGGGCGGACACCAGAGATCGTTCCACCTACGCGAACTCGTCTCGCGTTGGTGATCAGCCGCGAAGAGAGGAGAGGAGAGAAGTTAAAGCGGCTGCCGCGAGAGTGGTGCGCGCGAGCGAGCGTCAGAATTGTGATGGCGGTGGTGGTGGTGGCGGCGGTGGTAGTAGGTCCGGAGTTATGTTACGACCGGCCATAAACGAAATGAGAAAACTGTCCAGCCGCCGTTGAAAAATCTCCGCGGAATACAAATGCTTGATTTTTTGACTGGCCGACCGCGTTTCGTAGGCTGTGCCTAGCACGCCCGCCGTGCTTTCCTCGCGACGAAGATGACGCGCCTTGTCACGAGGTACACGCAAGAGGGTAGTGGAACTTACCGAAAAACATATCGTCGTAGATGAAGAATAGAGAATTTCTAAAATAGCGCGCATTAACAAAATTACCTTGATATCCTAGTGAGAGTACTTAACACAGCGAACTTTGATACATATTTATTTTCATTTGAAACAGATCGAATGTCGCGGTATTCTGTCCTTCGACGTGAAACTCGCAATTAACATCGAGCGCTATATTATTTTCTTAATTAATTCGCGATCATATCTGTGATTATATCTGTCGTTCGCGAAAAGACGCCTTTACGGCTCTTGTGCAATTTCGCGCGATGCAATTGAAATGATTGAATTCATTCAAGATATGAAACAATCAACAGTGCCTCGATAATTATCGGAAGCATTAATTTCTTCTCGCGATATTTTTTCAAGAGCGTATCCGCTTGATAATTCATTTTTATCTTTGTATCTGATAACTATTTGCCGTCGCTATGTAATTTTCATAATTAAACGATCGACTGATGATCATGTCGTTCATGTAATATCCACGATATCAGACAAATCTAATAAGTTTTCAAACACTCTATATGTATACTTAAGCGCCGTCTGACTAGATTAAGTGTATCGAGAGGCAAAACAACATCGTTATGCTACGCTTATCTTCTAGTAGGTTCGCTACCTGCATGCTCTCTTTCATTGATTAATATTCATTTTCGCTACTTTTATATCCTCTCTTCCATTCTCTGAACTTTCAGATCGTGAAAAAGCAAAGAAAGACCCGCAATATCGTGGCTAATTGTATCTATTAGATGATAATATCGGAAGGATCCGAGCGAGTTAATCACATCGCCGTATAATATTTCGATTAATAAGCGCATTGTGCCGCGTCACGGGGTATGCTTTCAATTATATGCGCCATTATCAGGCATGTCAATTCGCAAAGCCGAGGAATACGAATTGCGAGCGTCGATTCTTAAAGACCGCCAAAAGGAGTACGCAATTAATCTCGATCGTTCCGTACTCCCGCCGACCGTGTGCGTACCGTGCGCTCTTCCGATCGTTAATTCGGCGCGCACGGAAAGAGGGTCCGCAGAAAGGGAGAAAGAGAGCCTCCCCGGTTCCGCTCGTAAGAAGTGAACACGATGACATTCGTACCGGGCCCGAGAAAACGAGTCTGAGTACATGGAAGCCTGCACGAACGAACGAGGGAGCGAGCGAGCGAACGATTCGGAATCAGATATTATCTTTGACGAGGCCCACGACCCGCCGTTGGTGGAGAAGGGCCGGCGAAGGAGCCCTTTCTCGGGGCCTCGCGCCAGATACGGATCTCCTTGGCGCCACCGTCTCGGGGCCCTTCGAGAGCCGGCCCTCTCGTAAGTCCTCTTGCCCAAGCGAGGCCCGGCTGCTGCCGGCTCGCACGAAAAGCCGCGTTTCGAGAGCCTATATAAACGCAGTTTAAGCGTAACCGATACCCCAGCGGGGGGCCAGCACCGGGCTGCTTTGCCCTGCTCGGTATCACCGAGAATTTCCCCCACGACGATTGACAGGGGAATACCTCGGATTTTCATCTCGAGCGCGTGCTCACACGGCGGAAATTTTAATTTTTGAAAGATGAGAAAAATTAACGCTTCGACAGTCGGTCACACGGCGAAGTAATCTCTCTACAGACGACCAAAAAAAATACATCTTGTGTAAAATGTTAAGCGATGGGAAAAATTCTTGCAAACATTCTTTATCGAGCTTTAATACAATCTGTATGCACTATTGCATAATTCGTGCGTGTACTTTATGAATTTAAGAGAAACTGCTTCTATTTTATTATGTAGAAACTGTACACGATTAAATCAAGCATTCGAATTTAAGGTAAAAAATAATTACTATTATTATTCGCGTTATGTTGAGTTATGTAATTTGAGATATATTATTAAAACATCGTGGTTACATTTTGTTTATCGATATGTACGACTAAACACCCGAAAACAGAATACGGTTCGATTGGTTCAATTTATTGCATATTTAATCGCGTAACTATTAACTTGTTGATTGTAAATTAATATGTTAACAGAGAGCAGCCCGCAATTCATTAATTATTATATGAATTTCGCGGTAACAAGAGTATCAAAATATAGAATACATGGCGACCCATAATCAATCGGTATATATTTTTAAAGATCAAATTGGTGTATCGTAAATTTCTGTAATTATATATAAAATCAGATTCTGATATCATTAGCAATCTTTCGGGCTGGATGTAAAATCTTCGTGCGCGTATAATAATTTTCGTGCGTATGCGAATTACACGAATTATATAAATTAATGAAAATCCGTGCTACTTGAACGCGGAGATTTGTTGGGAACACGATTCGCAAGCAGCTTCGAGGCGCCGACATAATTGCTTTCAGGTTAACCGAATTATTAATACGATCGAGTGGGAAGCGGGACAGCGTCGCACATTAAAAACGCGCTTCATTCCGAGAGGAGAAACCTCCGGCGCCGGTGAAACGGCCGAACACGCACGGGAGAACGCCCAGTCTAGGTAGCATGACGTTGTAAATATTTGCTGTCATCGGCGGGGCACACTGTCGAGGGGCCCCATCTTGTCCCCACCTTAATAAGGGTACGTGGGTACCTTTTCGGAAAGCGTGTCACCTGAGCCTAGTATCGGACACTGATGGTGCGGATAGCGGCGCTTTGTGTCTTTCCCGCGTGTACCTCTCTCCCGGTCTTGAAGATCAACCGCTCAAAAGACCTGCTCCGGCTATTCGTCACTTTTGCCCCTCCCTGAGGTCGCCTTCGACCGAGCGACAAAGTCGATCCGCAAAATCCGCATTGTACGCCGATCCGCGATTCACGCGGCTAAAAGAAGTGGCGCCGAGGAGGTAATAAAGTAATAATCGCGCTTTTCCCTTTCGTCAAACCTCGTAAATCGTCGCTTGTCGTCGTTCTCGCTTAATGGAACTTATCTCTCTATCTCTCTAAAAGCATACCTTTATGAAGCTCACTTAGCAAAAATTCGTGCGCTAAATGCGCAAAGGAGCATTATCTTATTTACGGTACCAATTATGTCTCTCTATAACAGCCGGAGATAATTTTTCACGAAAATTTCAGAGCTGTTAAACGATACTATCGCGATACTCAAAGTACGATACCCACCGAGAAACGAGCGAAAAAATTCCCAGTGATTCTGACGAGGTAAACCGAGCTCGGAAACGTGGCCGAAAACGATACATCACCGAGCAGAGATGACTTCTCCAAAATCTCGTCATAAGAGACGCGTCAAAACGTCACCCCGTCGCGTCTCCTTCCGAGGAGAAGCGGGCAGGGCGCTTCTCCTTTTACCTGGCCGCGCTCCGTGACGCGCACCTTTGTCTTTGTGTGCGGAGGGTAAACCCGGGGAGATAATTAAAAACCGGATAAAGACGACAGGTCTAGCCGGGCGGAGAGATGTAGGAGTCGGTAGATCCAGTCGACGGAGGACAGTCGGAGATGCTATCTCGAGTTTACACCCATCAACCGCCACCTCCACCCTTCTCCTAGCGGCCACCTTCATCCATCTACTTGCGTGTAAGCGAGCAGTCGCCCCCGGGCCCGATGATACGCGCGCGTTCCTGATCCTACATATGTGCTGTCCCCGCGCTGTAAAACCCGCTGTTCGACAGCCGTCCGACCGTGGTACGGACACACGTAAATATCATCGAAAACGTGGATACGACGTGCTCCTTTCCACTCCCCTTCCCCCTCCGATCTCCATTCTCTCGAAACGATCAGAGCGTACATCATCCTTCCTGTCCCGGGGTATCCTTTTCTTTTAAAATCTCGTTGGAATTCGACGTTGGCATCGAAGATACCTTCGAGATCCCTCGCGTCGATTGCGCACGGGCTTCACGTGGCGGCGGCGGTGGTTTTACATCGATACTTTACTATTTCGAGAATTCAAATTTGAAAAGCACCGAGAATCAGGGGCGTTTAGCAGGGCGTTCAGCCGAGCGTGACGAGTTAATTAAAAATGTAGGACGAACCGAGCGGATCGCGCTTATTTGTCTCCCCGACCGGGCAATTTGTAGATCGGGAAATATATTAGGCTAGAGATTCGCGAGCCGGAATAATTATCGCCCGTACGACGGCAACGTCCATTTCGCACCGAGAAAGCTGTTAATCTACGGCGCTATATATAACGTGGAGCTCGCACTGAACGATACGCGCTCACACATCAATAATAAAATAAATTCCAAAGACGAAACTGTTTCATTAACAATTGGCTTTGAAGATGTTCAGTGGATATTGCAAAGTATAAGCTATTATAGGGATGTTCCCGACGTATTGGGTATATTTTTAGTACATTCTATAGAAACACAGATTACTCGAATGATATAATACCGCTAGTATGCCGATCGTAATTTCGTTCGAGAATTTAGCTTCTTTACTCAAGCAAGGGACTAACTGTAAGTGCCGAGAATACGTTTTGACCCCTCTCTATCTTCGATAACAGGTTAGAGAAAACGTGCGTATCGATCGCGGGCCTTTACGTAATAGAGGCGTGCACGGTAGCGCGACGGGATGTGAAATCGGCGCGGTTTGTCGTTTTCGCTGTACGCGCGTTATCGCACCGGCGCGGCGGCGCGGCGCAGAGCCCGGCTATTTGTCATTAGACCGAGTACGGGCGCGCGCGGACCTCATTATCCGAATAATTAAATCTTATTATATGATGTAGCGAATGCGGGCGTGCGCGCGCGCGCGCGCGCCCGCTGCTCGTTATCTAACCGGTTTCGTCGATGCGCGTCGGAGATAAACTTATCCGGCGTGTAGGAGCGCTTGTAACGTATCAATTATAATATGTAAGGCCGTCCGTTTCGCGCGCGCACTCCCGCGCCTCGCTTTATCGCGCCGTAAAACGCGCCGCGGAAACGCGTCCCGCCCGAGCGCCGATAAGCCGGCCGAGATATTGGGGGAAGGAGAGGAGAGGCAAACGTGTAAACGGACTTGTTCGATTTTTGCTTTCCCGAAACGCGCACCGCCAATAATGAATGATAATGAATAATAGATGATTATTTAGCGTAGACAAATGCGTAGACGCGGCCGCGGATAAACACGTTGAAACGCTGCGCTGCGCTGATTTCAATTAACTTTTCAAATTAGCTCGAAGAAATTCGCGTATTGAAAATGCAAAAATGTAATTTCTCACGCCATAATCGTTTGATTTATTTTAATCTCCATCGCCGATACGTGCAAACAACGCAGCTAATTGCATCTTACATGTTAAATGTTAACGATATCGTAGCGCGCCGCTCGCCGACACGCGGTTTCAACATGTTGACCGTATTAACGCGAAAACAAAGGCGGCTTCGTATCGGAAATCGCGACTTGGCGTTCATCTATCGCGCTATGAGAGATGTTGATTCTCCTCTCAATTTCGAGCGAGCGAGAGAGAGAGAGAGAGAGAGAGGGAGAGAGGGAGACCGGCGAGGAACCGTCGTTTGAAGTCGCGAAAGAGCCGCGAGGTGAATTCAGCTATCTCGCCGTCGCCGTCGTCGTCGTCGCCGGCATCCCACCGCGATAACGCCATTATGCGAATTCGCGCGATTTGCATATTTCAGAAAGCGCTGCACAGGAAAGCATAAACAACTCCGTTCGCAACGAGAGCGCCGCGCGGCTTCCTCGTCAGATGAGTTACACGCATGGAAGATTTACGAAGAGAAAGAGGAGTAGGAAGAGAGAGAGAGAGAGAAAGAGAGAAATGTACATTTTCCTTTTTCTTCCCCCGGCCACCCTTTTTCGCGCTAGCTCTTCCTTTGTGTCGGTACGTTTTGAAATTAAGCGCGCACGTTGCTTTAATCAATCGCAGAAAACGTCTGACGGAAAGGTTTGAATTTTAATTTTTCCTGCCTTGATATAAGAACGCCTAGATATTCCAAAATTGTATTTAGACAATTAGAAGTTGCATTAATAATTCACGAGAAAGAACCAGGAAAATAGTCTCGATTTTCGGGAGATCGTGATTAAAACTGATTTAGCACGATATTATTAAATGCTAGCTACGCTCCTGTCGTCGGAGCTCCATCGGACTTTTAGAAACCGTCGCGCTGCGTTTTTCCTTATTTCCTAAAATGCATTTTGTGCACTATGGCCTCCCGATCTTTTATAACGCCGGCGTTTTACTGCGTTACGGCGCAGGCGAGCTCGATCCGGCGGCGAAATTACTTAAACTTTATTACACCATAACGCACCGTCGACGAACCACAAAAGTTTTAGATAAGCATCGGCTATGCGACCGACCGTCCCGGAACATTTCCTCAACGATCAATCCCAAGGAAGACCCCGGTATACCCGGTGTCTTCGTTTTGCACACGCTCTTGTTCATTTTATTTCTATTAATGAAGATTAACTTTAATCTCAGTTTAATTTACTTTATTATATTTTATTATATGTTTTTTTTGTACCTTTTATTTTTTCTAGAATTAAAAAAAGACAAACCGAAGTTAAAGTTAACTTACATTAATTCTTATATCAATTTTCCTTTCGAAATCTTTACAATTATAAATACCTGACAGATAAAAGACCTTCCCTTTAAACGGCAAATCGCCGTATTCGGAATCGATTCCAAGACGTCCTACGTGTCGCGAGTATTACAGATCTCATTTTACGAGGGTCATCGCGAACAGCAAAGCCTGATCGTCGTCGTCGTCGACGTTGGCGTCACTGTGGGTGGCAATGGCGGTTCGGGATACGTCGCCGTATCCCAGGGACGCGTGTCGCGGCAGCCAGAAGCGACGAAACGCGTTCGCGTCGGTGTGGGACGCGGTTTATTATCATTTTATTCGCGGGTGTCCTCCCCCCGCGCGCGCGCGCGAGATGCGCCGCCGTTTCATCC
>VBVQ01003373.1:0-19101 GCA_011636635.1 Tetramorium simillimum | reverse complement strand
GGTTTTTATTGGGCGTGGCGGAACGCGGACGGGATTCCGTCGGCGGTCGCTGCGGTCTGATTGTCATCGGAAAAGCGCCGCGCGCGTTTTCCAGCTTTTCCCGATCCGGTGCACACGTGTGCGCGCGCGAGCAGGTCACGCGTAAGTTAACGCCGCGCTCTCGCCGCCCGTAATCGTCATCGCTTTTCGGAAACGCACGCATAATATTGCGTTACGCGACTTGAATCGCGAGTAAACCCGCGATTAATTAATCTTAGCCCGGTGAATCGATATTTTTTCCAATTACTGTCTGTAAGCGGAGAAGACAATCTCACGTCACTCACACGCTCGTGGAACCGATTTTAAGTTGTTTACTGGCGCGCAATACCATAAGCGCGTAATAAAACTTTAATAACCATTACTGTTATATGTTTGTCGCGCGGCATTTTAGCCAACATTTTTGTAGAATTTGTAATAGGATCTGTTTTTATTTCAATTTTGCCCGATGGAACGGGGACGGCGGATTTTAAAAGAATGTAACGCGCACGGTTTTAAACACCTGCTGTGTTTGTTATTCGTTAAAAGTACATTATTTTATACGCTGCGACAAAAATATTTCGCCCGGATCAATTAATGGGCAAATGGTTTAGCTTTAAATCGCGCGTAATGTTTGTTTGCGTACTAAATCGAAAAATAGATTGCAGAAAATGTAAAAGGGAATAAAAGCTCGGGAATTATACGGGAAGCCGCATCTTTTCAAAGAGATAAATGGAATTGGGTAATGCAACTTCACTCGGTTAGATTTACGAGCGGGCTCGCTCGTAAATTACTAACCGTTTTGTAGCTTCGATTCTTCGACTGCGCGCCGATGCCCGACCTCGGCGGGTCCCCGCGTTTACGTAGCGCTTCACGAGCCTCTCTCTCTCTCTCTCTCTCACTTTTATCGCGACAATAAAAATTTCATTTCAGAATCCTGCACTTCCTCGCATGATCGTACATCACGATCGTTTATCAAAGAACGTCTCTCGTGAGATGGGTTACGTAGATTCTACGAAACAAAATCCGGCCAACGTTATTCTCGATATTCTCGGCAATTGAATCGGTTAGAGCAGAAAGAGTGCGTGTGACAAAATCGTATATTTTATAGAGAACCAAGAAGACTGTTTTATTACAAGCAACGTGTAGTATATATGAAATATATAATTCTATTATATACAATTTTTTCAATAGATTTTATACTCTTTTGTCCTGAAGAGAAGGGACTCCTTAAAGTAAGTTTTTATTTTAAAGAATTTGATAAAAAAAAAAAAGATGCGCCTCTTCATGTAGAATAGAAGCAAGAATTGACACGTCAATTTCAACCAAAATGTCACATGTCCTCTTTCTGTTCTCACTGATTCAATTGTTTTCTCTGCAACAAATCAAAATAAAAAATGTCGAAAATCTGAACTGGAACGGTTAATGTAATACAACTGACAGTTTCGTATAATTGACCACAGACCTTTCGACTTTTTCATCTAGACAGAATATCATTTTTTTTCGAAACTGCATTATCACGTTGTGTTATAATTAAAAGTGTTATACTTAAATTAATATCCAATATTTCACGATATTTTCTTCTCGTGATGCGTTATAGTAACGTTGAAACTAGCGCACATTTATATTCTCTTAGCCATAATGTCTCCTCGTTCGATGATAATCTAATTTCATCGTAGCACTAAAAGTCATTTCCGTTTCGAGTCTCGCTTTTTATCGGTTTTCGTGTGCCAAAACGCCGGCGAAACTACACGGCGATCTATTATATTATTATGGACCCATTGTCGGGGCGAGCCCGCGCGCATTACTCGCCTGTCACGCGATCGCGAGAGAGAGCTACGTCGAAAAAATAAACGATAGCCGACTAATTCGGCGATTTGCCGGCCGGCTTGGCCGAAATCGATACCGAACCCAGGCGTTTCGGTGGAAACACTTACCGGAATTAACCCCGGCAGGAAGCACACCTGCAGACCTTTTAAAAGTTTGTCACGTAACGTGCAAGAGCGCGATGTCGACGTGGAATAACGACGGTTCCATCATAATGCAGTTTGAACGCGATCGTTTAAAATCCTAATTATTGAGAGACTTGGCAAACTGTTCCTTGAATTTCCAATTATTTATTGTCTCATATGTTGTAAACGTGTGGCATCCGAAAACTTAATTATAAATGCACCATAATATCTATCTAAATAAGATTTTTTTCGTTTTACTCTTTACACGGTAACGTTTTATCTTGAAGATTTTGATTATATCATCAAGAGAAAAGAAAAAATGAACTGCTCGGAGTACTGTGAAAACCAACTATCCGTCCCCGGTGTTTTCAATAAAAGCAGAATTTCGTTCCCGTACATGGAGTCGATTGCACTTTGGCGGCATCGGCTCTCACTGGGGAATTATTACCTCGCGTGCCGGTGTCGACTTTATTTCGGCGAGTAATTCGTGTTCCGCATGCGTTTTGATAAATACGACATCCGCGCTTTATCGTCTTGCAGCCGCAAAAAAAAACAGTTTAACAGTTTAAAAGAACAGTCCTGTGGGTTCGGTATAACAAGTTTCTTCGAAGAATGTATTTTTATCGACTATTCCGTTCTTTTTTTTATTTCCTCGTGTATCGCGGGAAAGAAAGCGCAAATGTAAATTTGTAGCTTTATGAATGAGTCAATTGATATCAAAGTTTTAAAAATCGAGAAGAAAAATGACGGATGAGAATTTTAAATATCCATCATCTAATTTATTATACATATATGTATATATTTTTTATTTATCTATTATATTTATTATATAATATATACAGGAACTCACACAAAACTGAATAATATTAACAAATTATACCATTGTTACGAATTTCTTTTTTCAGTGAAGATTGAATAAAGATATTTATAGTGAGAGAAAGAGAGAGAGAGATCATAGTTATTTATTTGTTTATACATTGATATTGAAAGACCATTTTCGCATTGATTGTCTCTTTCGAATCATGGATAATATATTTGATCAGCGTCATGAATCACTGTACATAATACCATCCTAAAAGTTTACGTGTAAAACTTAGGAAGCACTTTGTAGGAGTAAAACGCGACGACATGTCCGTATGGATGAGGGGAGGGGGTCGATGGTATCTGTAAATTTTTGCTTTGACTGCGGACAGTGGAATCGACGGTGGTGTTGTCGACGAATCTACCGGGCAGGCGGAAAAAACGGAGAGATTGATTTTTCGCGGTAGGCCAACTAATTCGGTACTGAGCAAGGGGATGGAGGAGCGAGGGATGATCGCGGGGGTGGAAGGAGAGGGCGGGCGGGTGAATAAAGCGAGCGAGAGAGGACGCGGTTGGATGCCCATCGTTCCATGTCCGGCCGCTCGACGATTGCCAATTGGAAAAATACTCCAATTCGATTACAATTTTTTTCGATGGCCCCACACAACGGCGCGGAAAAATTTAAAACGATTCGGCGGTACGGCGAAACTATGGCAATCCCGGGCTTGAAGAGAGGTCGCGAGGCTGATATCGGGGTTGCCGATGGCCTTCTAACAGCTTTCAAAAGAGCAATTAAAAAAACGATCTTCCGTACCTTCCTGCATTATCCGGAAGGAAATTCGGTCCGTGTCGATTCCGTGCTGTTGCTTTTTTTTTTTATTAATAAACGCATGAATATCGCTAATATCTCTTCTCAGTGCAGTCATTATACGATTAAACATCGCTGGTAATTTTCACGTCGAAACAATCGATCGGATAAGACTAGTATCTGTGTTGGTCAAAAGTTTTAATTGAATCAGAAGTGTGAAGTTTTAATTGTAATTGTAGCTACCGTTGCCTCGCTTAATTTGCAGGAAAAGAACTTATGGAAAGTAAGCTAAACGTACGTAAGATAAAAACAAGAGCGTATTCTTTTAAGAGAAATTGTACGATGCGACCATTTTCTGGATTATAGACGAATTATTCAGTTGCGTTATAGAATCGCGCGCGTTTTCTTTTTGCTCCTTCCAGGGATGTTCCCTTTGCAGCTCTGTATCATTTTCAGCATTCTTCATATCTCAAAGGCGGTGACCAGCTCCTCGTGCTGGGTTACAATGCGCCAGGGTTTCTCGCGACAGAAAAATGATACCACGGCGAGGCAATGCCGACGTAATAAAGGGGTGCAGATGGAATATACCCCTTCACACGGCGCTGTTTAACATTATTTACCGGTGTGTCGGCATGGAAACCTCGCTCGAAGATGCATGCATTCGCACACATCTGCGCTAAACGCTCGACAAATAAATTATTTAATGTTGCAATATTTAGTGGCATTTAATGCAAATGCCTATTTTGAAACAAACATTCTCGCTGCGCTTTCACACAGACAACACAATATAATCACTATTTACACGAAAAATTTACTACTTATTATCGGGGCTAGATTGTTATAATTTGTTATTGTGCGTTATAATTTGCAACATTTATCCCTTAAAATTAATTTGTAATCTAAATACTTAACGTATTACGTTCATACGGGCTATAATACTGCATTAGTTGCTAATTAACTAATAAAAGCTGAGCGGCATACATGTGATTGTAAAATATTGAATATGCAAAGTATTACTTTGTCTACCGCATTTTGTATTTCAGGATCGAGACTCGTTTTCACGATATTTTAAACAGAGCCGTTTCTAATTAACTGGTAACAGTATCCAAAGGCACAACTGATTATTCGCATGGCTACCGGGATTCTTGCGGCGAATTCGGCGGCATCCTTTTCCCGACAGTCGATAGCGAAAGCGCTTATCGGAGCGTTTAATTCGGGATTATTAGGGGCCGAATCGTGATCGTTAGCGCTGACACGAGCCTGGCACGAATCGCAGGTGACTGTCTGGGGCGCACCTATATCTACGGGGTGTCAAATTAGTCACGCACGCCGCCTCCGCCCAACCCGTCGGCGAACGGGCGTAACCATGGCTACTGCCGCGAATTTCTCTGCGCGACGCGACGCGACGCGACGCGACGCAACGGGACGTGACGCGACGCGACGCGACGCGACGCGACGCAGCGAGAGCGCAATTGCGCATGCAACATGCCGCGAACGAGGGAGTGGAGGAGAATTAAAAAATTGACGGGCGGATCGCTTATTTATTTAGTTTTTTTTCCACGTTAAATGTCACCTCATGAAAATTAAAACTTTTTGTCGCTCCGCGCTCGCAAATCGAGTAATAATTTGCGTTTGCTCGCGCTCTTTCCGCATGGCGAATTTATCGGCACCGGTGACGTTAACAACGCACACACGCCGATGCTTAAATCGTGTCCGGCAAATCAAATGCACTGATCACCGACATGCGCAACGTTATTCGATAAATATTAAGTCTCGCGCGCAGAAATGTCCTGTTTTTTCTGTTTGTCTTTTTTTTTTTCAGTTATGTTAGACGCGAAGGCTAAAGCGAGAAGCGACGCGCGCATTCGCACTCATGTATTACTTTTTGATTTTACTTCATTTGTTTACTATCTTTTATTATCCGTACATCCAATTCTCTTTTTACGTCTTACAAATAACTTAATACATTATTGCTTATTCGCTGTCGTATGATAGTGTATGCATCTATTTGCGTTCTATCGATAAAGATTTAGTCTCATTATTTAATTTAAAATGTGTCTTTCCGTGAAGAAATCGCATTATTTGGAAAAAAAACCACGTAAAAGAGAATTGGGTATACTTTAACGCGTTAAATTTTATAGCACTTTAATTGATCGAATCGTTATTTAATCAAGTATGCGCCGCGCGCATTTTCTCCGAACGAATCGCCGCAATTTTCGCGAGGAACCCCGCCAAGCGGATTAAGTAATCCCCCACGATTAATACGGGCAGAAGGGAGGGGCGGCGATTCTCACGTACCCCTCGCACAGTCAACCAACCGAGACCAGTGAGCTTTTGCCGCGATATTAATACTCATACGGGAGCACCATAAACCTGTTTACCACGCAACACGCAGTGAGAATTCTCGCACGAGGTCACGGTCGACTAATGGCACCTGAATCTGTTGCCGACCGTAATACATAAATCAAACTAATGGTCGCGTAAACGCGGCGGTCAATAATCTCCAAACATATCGCATGATATAGACAAATATTGTTCTTCTTTGTGATATAGCACAAGTCTAACACTAACAGGCGAACTCTGAAATGTATGTAAGTTGTATCTTTCAATCGCAACTTTCTTATCAGATGCACCCAACTGGTATTGAAAATTGATACAAAAGAAATTTGAAATATTGTTAAAAATTTATTTATAAAAGATCACCGAAAAAGTTGCAACTAAATATTAAATTATAATGTTAAATTATACTCAATTTCATTCATTTCTAACAATAAATTTGATTCATTTTTTAGGTCGCTACTGCTCTTCAACATGTCATTAAACTAAAATAATGGAATTGAACAACATATTAACTGCATGTTTCTGTTAAAAGAATAATTTCTACATACATAGCAATAAAAAGTAACAAAATATTTAAATCTGATCGTTTAACATTTAACCGTGTAGACATTTTGAAAATTATAATACAACGAATGGTTCCGATTATTTATTCAATTTTGCCTACAATCATCGCTCAACAATAAATTATAGAGAAATAAAAGAGAAAGTGCGAAATGGAAGTCGCGAAGCCTCGTTATGCTCATCGCTAATTACATCAACGAAGGTTACAAGGCAGCGCCTCCCGTTTTCTCGCGCCCGCGCCGACGGGGGAATTGCTTCTTGCCCGACGGTAATGGCGCCAATAACGCGCTTTCTAATTCCGACACGGGGAACACCGAGGCGTCGGGTCAGGGAGGATTCTCGCGTTAGCCGGGATAAAACGCTCGGCTCGATATCAGAGAGAGGAAAGGCGCTCGCGGATACAAATGTTATTACGCGAAGGCACTTCCCCGATCTCCCCCGGTCCGATGGCCGACCTTTCGTCCGTCCCGCGCCCCCCCGGCCTCCTGCTCGGGATCGTTTTTCTTGTGGGTGCGATGTTTCCAGGCGGAAAATAAGATAATGGCCGGGCGCTAGGCGCGAAAAGCCCGCGAGCGGGGAAAATGGCCCGGCGGGAAATAGCGAAGATCGTGGGAGCGACGACACCTGCCCCGCGCGCGACGGAGGGCGCCGCGCAGGAGAGGGGGAGGGGGGAGAGAAAAAAAATAAAGGGACGGGCTCGTTCCTTCGGGCGAGAACCCCCGAGGGAGGAGGGAGCACACGGCAGAAATGTCGCGCGATCGCGTAATCGAGTCACCGTGACAAACGCGTGGGAATAAATCAGACGGCGAAGCGCGATTGGCTTCCGAGACGGACAGGGCGAAATTGCGCGGATCCAGAAATTGTGCGGGACCATCGCGCGAATCAATCGGCTCGATTGCCGCGACAGCGTCACCGCAATCAGCTGAGACAATGAGTCGTTTTAGCGGGCACTGTTTCCGTAATGCGCCTCTTTATCGCGCGCGACAAGATCTCGCGAAATTAAAATTGTACAGTTCGGTATCTGAACGATCATGTCGTAATGAGAATTTTATTTATCTCTTACACATTGAAGCGTAATGTAAAGTTCTTTCGATTTTTATCCAAAGAAAGTTGTAAGAGAAACGAAGTAAAAATATTCAACGATAAAATACATTTGACAAGTGTTAACAAACATTCCCCGTTAAGCGTGTCGCAAAAATGTTCCTGTTGTTAGAAATTAAATTGAGAATGAATCAACGGTAATTGGCGGCACAACAATACTCACAGTGTAGTAAAAACATTGACTGTAATTACAGGCGACAAAGTATAGCGTACGTTATTTGAGACTCTCTTTCCGTTACGTTCTCCCGCAGCAGAAGCTTCGAGCCTCCGAGGAGGAAACACGTCCTTCGATCCTCACAGACCGCGGAGAGAACGAATTCTGTCGCAGCGCCGTCTAACGAGTATTATAATTACTGTCGCGTAACTCAATATTGCACCCTCGATATGCTAAACTCCCGCGGAATATAGTGTTAATAGGCGTGGAATGGCGCGGGACAACACCCCGCTTCTATTAATTGCACTTCACCCTAAATGCAAATTGTTCGAAATTGAGCGAGGGCTCCCCGAATATTTGGAAACTCCATTACGGGGCAGTGTTCGTCCTTTCGTTCCTCGCGTACACACATACACACATATACACACATACACACACACACGTACACGACCTTGTTGCGGCCTGACGCGAAGGGCGGTTTCAATCGGGGTGGATACACGCGATGAAAAATCTATCTGGGGACACAGACGAAATTAGATAGCGAATAACATGGAATCTGAGATTGAAAGTCACGAGCCTTCCTAGCGCGTTACGTGTGTATTGTCTCGAGAAGCATCCATCAGCTTTCTATTACGTCAACTATTACTCAATGAATAAAACTTACACCTTACATTAATGACAAATAATAAATGATAACCGAGACAAACATACTGAAATGTAAGTTGAAATATAGAAGGCAAAAGAGATAAAATAAATTTAAGAGAAAAGAAACACGCACAAAAATATTAAAAATGTTAAAAAATCGTGCCATTTATTTTCTAGTACGGAGCTTAATTTTTGCGACGAAAAAGTACGATTTGATCGGTAATTCAAAGCACATAATCGCGATGCCGATAAAATCAAATGAAATTTCGGTGTTTCGACTCTCGATCGCTTGACAAAAAACTTAAAACGTTCTGGGCAAATAAAGCCGAAGGTTGGTCGACGGCACGGAAGACGGAGTCCGCCGTTCCCGTAGATGTCTTCGGGAGATTAGCTGTCCAAGGTTCTGAGGTCTGTGGCTCAATTAAGCACTCCGTTTAGCGCTTGACTAAAAAGGGTTGGGAGACCCTCGCCCTGCCCCCTCGAGCATCAATCATGTCGGAGCAACCCTTTTCCCGAGGGCGGTTTTGCTCCTCTATTGAGACGAAGTGTTGTGCTCAAACACAAAAACACTTCATTTGGCAGATTAGCTGTTAAACACTAAGGGTGCACGCGCCGTAGCTATCGCCGATAAGCACGAAAAGTGTCTGGAGAGAAAAGCACGTTGGTCCCCGTGTACCATTTGTTCGCGCAAATTACTAAAACGATTAGAACAAAGATCTAATCGAGAGTATTTGTCAAGGAGATAACGTATTATCTGTTTGTTGATTCTTATAGGCGACATCGTACATATATTTTATCGTAAATTGCTGTTTGACTCCGTAAATTCAATTTGATTCAATCACAAATTTTCTTATCACTTTTTTAAATCACTTTACAATTTACGTTAATAATTTTATATTTTCGATAAATGTATGCAGTAGGACATAGCGTAAAGCCTAAAGAGAAATGTGAAATTTTACTGCTTTATAAAATTAATTACAAACACGGAATAAAAAATAACACAAATGAAATATTTAATTAAAAGTGTATTTAACAAGCCCGATGTATTGCTCCGAAATCAATGAAGGAAGCTGGCATTCTTTCAAATGTTCAAGCTGGATAATTGTATCTGACAAGAAGAACAATTCATTCTTTAGATTTTAAGGACGTAAAACCGCCATGGCAGTAGCGGAAGACGTCCTACGCTAATTGAGGATTAATAAGACGGGGAAAATAGCAAAGGATTTCCCACGGAAGGGCTTCCTTGACTACTCGCCGCCTCTTTCTTGCGTCACGAGGTGGGCGGAGAAGCTTCCGTATAGGACACACGGTACATTCGGTACGTGCCTGCTCGTTTTAATATCGCGTATAACATTATGAAGCCGTTGTCGGCGTTCTATCAGTCCTGAGGCCGGCAATTAACAATTAGCTGGCGGCCCTTGTAATCGAATTACGACGGCCATTGTCGCGGGCCCAGGTACAAACGTATTCAATTCCATCGGGTCTACCTTCAGTGCCGACAGCACTCTCTCTCTCCTCCCGCTCGCCCCCGGCAGGATACCCACGGGGACCTTATTGGCTCGTCTCTCTTTTTTTTTTTCACGGTGCTCTAAGATCGGATTTCTCGCCGCTGCATGCGCATAGATGCAGAATGCAGCCGTGGTGGGATCCCTTACAAAGGCGGCCCGGGCGAGCCTCCACACAGGCGGGGATGAATGTCACCCCGTGAAAATATATCCGTTTCAACAGTTTGAGATTTCGAGTCGCGGAGAATCGCGCAGGTATCCCCCGTACCACGCGCGCACGGCAACGCGTAGCAATAGCGGCCGCTAGGATTAGTAACGTTAAACTGCCCGTGTTCGCGCGGAGATGAGGATGAGACGAATTGTCCGACGGATAAACATGTCCATCTTGGGTCGTGTCTCAGTAATCGTTTGTCGTTGCCGCGTCTAGAATAGATCGAAACAGGAATTAACGGTACTATATTTTTACTTTATTAATTTGTCAGAAATTAAACGAATGAATGGAAAAATGAAAATTTATAAATGCTATTACTAAAATAATTGCCAAATATATTGCCAAAATAAAATCGTCCAAAATATATTTATAAGAATAACGTGGAAAACTTGGTTCTTGGAGTTGCTTTTCAGTAATTTTATGTATTTAAACGTCATTTAATCGATCGACATAATTAGTTACGAATAATTTGTAACGATTAAAAAAATTCTTGTCCACGTGAATAATCTACGTCATATTATTTAAAAAGCGATGAAGTAAACTGCGAGATGCAAACTGCGCGACTACGCCACGATTCTTCGAAAGGTGCAAGGTTGTATCTCGGGGAATGCCTGGCACCGGAGCGTTCGATCCCGTTAAAAGTTCTCTCTCAAACGGCCCTGACGTAGAGAGATCGTGCCAATTATCAATTTCCAAATCCCGTTTGATTAAAGCCATTCGACTACGAAAGAGCCCCCGCTTTATCGAGGCATCTCGCGGCCCTTTAACGAGTAACCGATGTCAAACGCAGCCGGAGAAGAGACCGACAAACGCACACGTAAACACACACACACACGTACACCCAGAGAGTCCACGCGCGGCGTGTATTCACGTGGAGTGAAGGAAGGAAGGAAAGGGAAGCTCGGGGTCACTCTCTCGCCGGGGAATACAACGAATTTGAGATATATCCAGGCAGAACCAACTATTAATTTGGTTCCCAGGCGTCGGGCAGAGGTAGGGGTAGAAGTACGAGCGAAGAGCCACGAAGGGCGGGCACGTGGAAGGTAGAAGGAAGGGCTATGCGGAAAGAGAGAGAGAGAGAGAGAAAGACAGAAAGAGGGGAGGCTTCAACCAGGACCAGAAAGCCTCCGGGGCAACAGATTACTGTCTACGGCCTACACCCTTCGCCTCCACCCCGCGTCCCCGTCCTTTTCCACCACTCCGGTCCTTTCCTCCTCTGCATACCCATCTCCCGGTCGACCGTGGCTGGCCCATGAAGTTAATAATCATCAAAAGTCACAGTGTTTGTCGAGGGCGGCCGCCCTTTGTGCGCCCACGCGTGCTCCTGACGCTAATACGACTCCACCCGGGCTTTATTACGAGTTATTAGAGTTATTACATCGGCGACGGATTTTCACGTGCAGCGCACTTACGGTCACGAGCGTGTTTCTTTTATATCTCGCTCGCTTTTTTTTTCCCCCTACCACCGAGACATTTTTTTCTCTTCCCCATGTTTTCGCGGAGTTTGCTTCTTCCCGTCGTTTACCCATTGAAAGAAGCGACGGTGAAAATTAGAATCATTTGCCACAAATGTCTTAGAAGGTAATGGCACTTTGCAAAATAGCGGTAAAGCGCCAAATGTTGGGAAAAAATATATTGTACCGGCAAGAAATTAACTTAAAAGAAATATAGTAGAATTTTAAGGGAGCGACAAAAGTAAATACTGCAGGTTAGCGCTGATTATTATGAATTTGTCTTTGCTACTCTGTTAATTATATCTAAAGAACCGATGGTAGGGAACTATAAGTAAATATTATAGTCATAAAATTAGTAGCGAGCGCGTGATTTTATTCCATTGGGATTGATTTATTCCATTTTGTTTGCAATCCAATATAAACGGTGTTTTATGTTAATTTCATTTAACTGAAAGTAATCCACAGAAAGAGAGAGAGAGAGAGAGAGAGAGAGAGAGGGGAGGGGGGAAGGAGATTCACTGAAAGTGGCGCATTGGCCAGGCTCTGATGAGTGTCTCTATAAACGAGCAGTCTTAATTGCGGTACAGTCACCGGGATTGTATGCGGCAGAACACACAGCCGCGAAACGCGAAACGATGGCGTTGCTACTGTGAATGCACGACGCAGCGTAATTTCGAATGCACAGACGTGACTTAATAGTGTTAAATGCTCGCTGGCGCCGCGATCCAGTTCCCAAGTCTAATTCTCTCTCGAGTCTAATTCCTTCGACTTCCCTGTTAACGCTAACCAAAGTTAACTAAATGTTTCTTTTATTATTATCATTACTTTGCTATCGTTTATCGTGTTATAGCATAATCCTGACAATGTATATAGTGCAAGAATAAGAATGTGATGCAAATGGGGAAAACATACAGTGTCGGGCTCCGGCCCAGCGGAATTAAAATGTCCGTGGTATTCCGGAGGCGGAAAAAAAAAAGGATTCGAAAAGTCATCATCGCGTCGATCGGCGACTTCACAGAGCTTTTCCTCCGAACTGTGCACAAATGACAAAAGCTCGCGCACATACGCAGAGAGATCCGTTTGAAAGCCTCGTTTTGGGCGCAAACATATTGTCTGGTAAATAGCTTCCTGCACAAAAGATGCATTCACTCGGAGCCGATCTCGTCGTCGCGAGAGCGTGTATAGAGCGAGAAAATACAACGACCGGGCCAGACAATGTGGGCACGGTGTCAAAATACGCGGACCATACGGCTAATTTGTCGAATTTCTACGCGGTCTCTCATTCACGCCACCCTCCCGAGCCCCATCCCGCACGCGCTCCTCGAAAGCGTTGTTCGCATATATTGCGCATTACGACTATTTTTTTTAAGAATCGCAAAATGCCGAACGCGCTGCAACTTATTCGTTAAAATGATTGTAACTTGTCGTTGCAAATCGGAATTTAAAAAAAAAACATTCGTCTATTTAAGAATTTCATTATTGTCCATTAAAATGTGGTAAATTTTTTATGTCTTATTTAAAGAATAGTAAAATAGTAATTGCTGACAAGACTTAATTGCAATAGTAATTAGAAATGAGAAAATAGAATATCAGATATCTGTGAGAGAAATATCATTACGAAATAAAATTTTATAATACAATATAACTGGTTTTAATAACTACGATGTACAATGTTTGCGTCACAATTATTATAAAATTTTTTAACTACTGTAATTCTAAATGATTATCCAAACGTGTATAATATTTTTTTAATAATTATTAATTAAATGATTGTTTGACATTTACGTTTAAATTTTAAGCATGGAATAACTTGACGTTATACTATTTCATACATTTTTAATGCAATTATTTATCAAATATTAGAATGATGTGTTAATATTCGAATCTATATTGATATTTTTGATGACTTTCTGACAAAAGCTCTTGTAGTTCTTGTGATCTGAGGATCATCTAACAAAATCATTGTACGATACGAGGTACTACTCGAGAACAACAAAACGGACGATTCGTGGCGGATCTGTGAACGGCGTTACGGCGAGCCGTTTAGTCGCATTGTAAAAGTGAAATCGCCTCGTGTTTGGGATGTTATTTGTAACACATTAGTATTGTATCGCATATACGACGGGGTTAGACCAGGGCGTTGGAGTGTTTAAGGGTGATTACACGCAACGACAGGGGTGGCTTTATTGGAGGACGCCGCCAGCGGTGCTCACTTACATCATATTAGAAGATCTCTCGAAATTATAAGACTAGATATACTTGATGAAATAAAATCGCAGCTTATAATCGTTTGAAAAAGAAAATACGATTTTTAACTCATTAAACAAAGCAATACAGCAATTTGTTCAACTATTATACAAAAATTTTCTAAACATACATATATGTATATATTATATATATAATTTTATTATTAATTTAAGCCGAATTAGGAAAAAAGTTGTCTAAAAAGTCTAAAATTACATATATAATATTCACAGTAATTTCATTTTTTAATCACAATTATTTTTTCGGCCATATTTTTTCCTCTCGATCTCTACATATCGTTTATCATATTCTTTGTTGTTTTCTTGCAATTACTTATTTTATTATAAATAAAATATTTATTAAATTTCTTCATTTTAATTTAATAGTTTAGTGATTAACAGCTATTCTTATATGTATATGTATGTGATCATGTTATAAGACTCACACGATTAAGTACAAGGAATAACGTATGCGTACGAAAGAAAGCATTAAAGTGAAAAAATTGCAAATGTATTTCACATACTTGTGTTAAACTGATATAGTTAATATCAATGTTGGGGTCAATTAATGGTTCAACCAGATGAATCCACGTACATAAACGAAGTTTACAATTATAGAAGAAGAGCAAAATGAGAACGACTGCATAGGATTGAATTTGGCCGACAGTTTGACAGGGCTGAAGCAGAGAAGGGGGATAGCACGGAAAGAGAGAGGGGAGGGGGGAAGTAGAGAAGGAGATGGAGGGCATAAAAAGCGCGGTGAATAATAGACTCCAACCCTCTCCAAACATCTCCCTTCTCTATGCATACCGCGGTACTCGGACCGGAATCTAGGCTTATATTCGAAACGTGTCCCCTCTTCCTTCTCACTCTCTCTCTCGCGCGCGCGCTCTTTTCACCCTGTCTAACCCCCCTATATTCCATCTCTCTTCTCTTCTATCCAGGATTGTCGTAGTATACCCGACGATAGGGCTTTGATAGACTTGTAATACACCCGGAAGAAAAATAACCCCGTCTGTCTTTTTCCTTGTTCGCGGATTAGTGGTAGCGTTGTGTTGGCCTTTTTTTAGTTAGGGCTATTAACATCGATGATTACGGCTGTTAAACATATTTCTACGACGTGCACGCGTCAAACTATTATCAGTGTGTTGTTCTTAAGAACCAGTAATCCTTTAAATGAGTACAGATATTTTAAAATTCAAGTTAAAAGTTATATTTTTACGTCGCTCGATCTCTAGCTTTTAGTTGATAATGATGACAATTTTATTCATAATATTTTCTGAAAAAAGTATGTCAATATATGCTAAAGTAAGATTTATTTCACACATCATTATATGTCTTATAACGAAATCTCTTCATATATCAAAAGTTACTAAATCACAAGTAATTTTGACATAAAAATTATATTAAAAATGTAACAGTCATTTTTTTCTATAGAAAATATTGAATATTTCTGTAATCACTGACGTGTATAATAATTAAGACATGATGTGTATTATTTTAAACGTCCAAATGTCGCATACACATAATGACACACCTGATTCTTAAAATTAGTTGTTGAACTTGCTTGATGACAAGCTGCAAGAAATGTTAATAAACTTTAAACGATTGTGCAAATTATTAAAAGACGATAAAAATTGTTTCGAGAATTTTTCTTCATCAAAAAAGATGATAATATAATTCGATAATTTGTCTTCAGTGGAGAAAACTTCCTGAATTTAATTCAACGTTTAATATGAGTTATGAGTTTGGAGAACTGAAAAATGTATTACGTGAAGTCTTCTGTGAAAAAGTTAACAGCTGCTTTCTCATGCAGAAAAGGATTTTGCTGATATACTGAAGTATTGTCAATTCAATTAAGTTTCTCGTGTGACGCGCTTTGGTGCGAGAAAATAAATAATTCATGCATGTTTGGCACCGCCCCATTGCGCCTATAAAACGCTCGTGGACTATCAGTATCCTATAGGAAAGACGTCGATATCAATGTCAACGTCATCCCGATTTTGCGCAGAGCACTAATAGGAAGACACATTAATCTCCTCCATCGTAAAGGTTTTAATATCCATCTCGCACGACTTGGTCCACCTTCGACTTTCATCGAGCCGCGATCTCTTGCTAGCAACATGAAATACAAGAGTTTGTTAGAAAAAAAAAGACAATTCTCCTTCATGTTTCATGGATATTAACATTTATTGCGTATCCATTGTACTTAATGCTATTAATATATTGCGACTAATATAATTTATTCTTATCAATTATTCTTTTTATCTAGTGGACACACATCTAAATTTAATATAAGAATTTCAATAACAATTTTCTATCTCTCGAATATGTTATTCCATCGTTATAATGCGTCTTATTGCGCAGCATTGCACTCGTAGATTTAGCATAAAATTCATAAACCTCTTTTTCGAATTTGTTAAAATATTGATTACAGAATAAAAAAATGTTCTTAAAAGATGTACTTCTGACACAAATTCGCGTATCATTGGAAATCGACGCCACTGCGACACATCACGACATCTTCGCGCGGATACGCGCGACTCTGTCAGAGACCTCACAAGCCGCCACCACCACGGGAGAACAATGCCCCGAAATCTGTTAATACTCTGGCCGGCAACAATGAACTCGACGTGGCGTGAACACCTCGAATACCTTTTTGCTGGCGCTAATCCGAATTCGACGAGAGCCGCCGTCGAGTATATAAAGCGACCATCGTCCCGGAACGATGCGTTTCATCGGAGAGAGAGAGAGAGAGAGAGAGAGAGAGAGAGAGAGAATAGAGAGAGAAATAAACAAGGAAGGAAAGGGAGAGAGAAATGAGAGACGATCGTACGTGCACGTACATATGCAGGGTAAAAGAAAAAAAAACTCGTGCGACAAATAGAGTGATTTTCGGCGCGATATGCTTCTTGCTCGTCGAGTGCTCGTCACCGTATGTTACCAAAAAGAACGAGAGCTATTCCTGCGTCCAGTCATCGGAAACACATACATCCGTACATATTGTTTGCATGTTAAATATCATATTTAATACGTATCTAGTTAAACTAACGGGAAACAGAGAGCGCACATGTGCTCACGCAAGAGATTGCAAAATAATTTATTAAATTTAAAATCGTCTTGAAATAAGATGCTTTGACCTGGCAAAATCGTTACATTTCTTTTCCTTTCGTGGAAAAAAATTTCATTCAGTACTGTAACATTTACAATGCACCAGTTGTAATTAATTTATTCATTTTTTTTTTTAAATAAATTGCGCGACGTTTAACAGCCACACTCTTCACCGATTCAACGATTCCATGCGAAAGAGTCGGGGACTGTTATTCCGTTATGTTACTTGCACATTAACGCGATAATGATAATTAGCCCTCTTATCCGCGCGTCAACCTTCCAGCGAAATCTTGCAAATTATGCAACTCCGACATCACCAAGTTTCTCGGGCGAGAGTGTATCACGTAAAATCTCACAAAGACTAACACGCCGTGGAGGAAGCGGGGCACGGTGGGGGTGGAGGGGGGACACGAAAAAGTGTCGCCGCTTCTCAGCGACAACGGAACGACGTCCAATTTTAATCTCGGAATTACTTCCATTTTATTTCAATTTTCTTGCATTTAAACCGTCTAAGCGAGTTTACCTTCGCAATATCATTGCCGAGGATCGTCGCCGGCTGGTCGGGTCGGGTAGGAAGAGGACCGAGAGCGGGTGGGAGGGAGAGGGATAAGAAGAAGGACGTCGGCGGAGACGGGCGGAAAAGGTGGAAGTACCTGCTCTAATAAATTTACGACCTAAAAAGATTAAGCCGCGTTAGCCCTGTTCTTTATATTTCCGCGAGAGGAGCGAGAACGAGAGAGAGAGAAAGAGAACGCGCGCGCGCGCGCGCGCTGAAGTCGGTCCTCCACGAACGAGGCGAAGAGACGGGCCGTTACGGTGAGACTGCAGGCTGCAGAGAGAGAAAGAAAGAGAAAGTGGAAGAAGGATACTGCGGAAGGGGTGGGAAAGGGAGGCAAGATGGCACGAGATGGAAAAGGATATATAAGAGATACGAAGGGAAATTCGCTTATTTTCCCATCATTTCGGCGTGGCATCTTGTCCGTAGCCTTTTCTCATCCACGGAGCCAGGAAAGAAAATTGCTTCTCGTTCTCGAGAGCGGAATATCATCCTGATGAGCCCGGGAATGCTCCGATATCCACTTCCCCGCGTCCCTCTCCCCCCCCCCGCTCTTCCTTCTCTTGCATCGAGCTCCAAACCTCGGGTGATGCCTCCGACGTTTAACTCCGTCTTCGTTTCACTTCGTTTCCGCGTTTTTCTCTGTGTTTCTCTCTCTCTCTCTCTCTCTCTCTCTCTCCCTCTCTCCTTCGCGTACTCTTTCTCTTTTCCTGACGATTCACCGCCACTCATTCCCGACGGTAATATTCAATTTGCTAGTCGTCTCGTTATTCGAACGCGACACTCCGTTCCGACACCATGTTTACCCTGTCACCGATTTCAGAGGTGTCGAAGGAACTTTTGCGTCGCCTATTAATAAACAAATCTGCAAAGAGCTGCAAGATCTCGAAAACGTGCGCGGCGATACGACTTTATTAGCTTGGTGTTATTATTGTTAAAAGATCTTGGATAATACATTCATTTCTTATGCGCGTTAAGATTGTAATCCTTGTTGATACACCCTCGTTGAAACGTCTTAATTAAGCGCTCAAGTTAAAATGCGTTTTACATTTCTGAATTCGTAATTTCTCACTCTGGGATTCAATTGATGATCATCTGCGTTAAAGTGTACATTATTGTAGGGAAATCGAGATCACCAGTAATTCGCGTATAAACAATTATTCTCTAACCACTCACTGTCAGCTACTGTAGAGAAGCTGGAATTAATTGCTCGGCGTTACTCGTCCGATCTTAAGATTCGACGAGGCAAAGAGCAAGATTCGATCGGGCAATGGATCGCCTGGATGGGTTCACGCTCACCTCACCGCCGCGTGTGAATTCGTCACGGACGGGGCACCCGTGGGCCTTATACCCAGGCGCGTCTCGGCCGGGACTTGAATAATTCATAAGGCGAGAAGACCCCGATAGCATCGGCTCTTAACGCAATAGACTTAAGCGAGCTGCCAACAGCAGCCATGTTACAATAAAGAAATCAACATGGCCGAGAGCCGTCACGGCGAGCCGAGGTGCTCCCTTCGGCGTTTCTTTCCCTCCTTGGGTCCACCTTGGAGGCGCACCGCGTCGCGTCACGTCGCTCGTTCACTTTCGATTTCGCCCCACGGGCTCGTTACCCTCTTAATGCCGATGGAAGGGTCGAGCCCCCCC
>VBVQ01003372.1:0-19104 GCA_011636635.1 Tetramorium simillimum | reverse complement strand
CACGCACACGCACACGCACACGCACACGCACACGCACACGCACACGCACACGCACACGCACACGCACACGCACACACGGATTCTACGATCGAAACACTCTGAACATTTTTATGCGAAAATGTGAAATGAGACTATAACAATTTTTAAATGGGAAGCAATTAAGTAGCTCTGTTAGTTATAGTTGCCAAAATTTATCCTGCTCAGATATATGATATATCGTGCAATACAATGCAACAATAGTAAGGAAATTCGTTGATGAAATTTATGTTAATTATTTCATGAATGAAAATGCAGTACATTACATACGACGATTTTCCCGTAGATCAGCTACCGTATAAACTTACCACGTCGACTCCTTCGACAGTACAAAGCTTAAAACTCTGATTCTTGGCGTCCAAAATAACATTCACCATAGCGCACATTTCCGACGGTATGATATAATCTGTGGAGATGAAGGTCACGCCTTTCTTAAGCCATTGTTGGAAGGCCGCGTCGGTCCTCTGAATACACGACTCCACCATGTCGCACGCCATCAGTTTTAGTCTCTGCTCAAGATGTTGCCTGAACTCCTGATCGGGCCAGTGTAAGCCGCCGATGAACGATTGTAACGCATCCAACTTCCAGAAGAGATCCTCCGATGTAGCACAACCGTTCCCCTTGATCTCCCATCGTTCCTTCTCGAAGCCCTTGTGGATCGATTGAGCGATCGACGTTTCCATAAGATCAACGTAACGCACTACCAACGGCGCGAACGTGTCGCGTAGATGCTGATGAAATCTCCCATTCTTCAAATTGTCTACGTGTTGAGTGCAAATTAAATTTCGCGACCATCTATAAAACTCTTAAATCTAATCTCAAAGCGCGACCGCGCTGATACTTAAGATAAGGGAAGATAATTAAATTAAATTAAATTAAGTTGTCTGTACTAACAGTAAAATTTAATTATGTGTTTAATTATGAGATTTAAATTAAACTCACCGTCGGTTCTGAGATAGTCATTCATTATCTGAAACAGTGGGAAACTGTCCCACGTGTCGGGCGGTTGCTCTGCAAGTACTTTATCCATGTCGACGGCGAATAGCGACCAGAAAATCTCGGCGTGCTCCACCATAAGATCGCTAAACCAGGCGAATGCCTGCGGTACAGTGTAGTAGGAGCGGATCGTGAAAATATTGGACATCGCACATATACGGTGGGCATATTTCCTCTAGCTCGGGGTGATGGGGACGCCACCCTGAGCACGGGGTCCTCGAGTACCCAGAAGACACTACTTCTACCTCATAATGTGCGTGACAACTGTCGTAAAATTCGTAATGCCAAGCGACAAGCGTTTGCTGCTGATCTAAGATCTCAATGTGTGATTGTTGATTCGAGCGAAACGTCGAGGGAGATATCGCGATCGAATGTCGAGAAGACGTCTCTCATTTGCAAACGATGTCTGCGGAGAAGTGAAAGTGAAACTAAATTTAAACTAAACGCAGCAACGTGTAGAGTGCTAGGATAGACGCAGCAATGAATTATTCAAATCCTTTGCTAAATAAAAGTATTATTTTTGACGCGTATAATTTCTAATAATGGAATAGAAATATTGATCGAGATGAAATTACTAACGGAAGACCATATTTTAATTTATAATTGTGTGATAATTAAGAAATCTATCGGCTCTCGAAAGAATGTACGACAGTCATTTTATACATTTTATACACACACATACACGAAAATAAATCTAGAAGAACGTTTCATCTTTGATGCGTCTATCATATTTTATTATTTAATTATTCTGTGACGTGTTTCATGATGTATATACATGATGTGTATGCAAATTCGAAAACGTAACAATGTAAAAAAAATCAAGTGTTGCTCTTGTGTTTCTGCAAGAAAGTGAACGTCTCCCAGTTGCAATAGGATATCTCACGACGCGACGTCCGCACGTCAACAATTATTCTACGTGAAAGCGACTTTCGTGGTGATAATAGAAGCTCTCTATGCACGTGTCTACGCGAGCCAATTATATCTACGATTATATACGATTATATACGACGACGACGAAGAAGGAATGAGCGGTCGCGCGTTTGTCTTCTGAGGAGGTGGCGGACCCTTACCAAGTCCGTGTTTCAATGCATGCTGACCCTCTCTCTCGAGAACCCCGAGAATCGACACTCAGTTCTAAAAACCCAACTAATACCTCCGAATAATGTTCCTCGTTTTGCTGGAGCAGGTCGACGCACAATTCGGCGAGATGTATGAGATCCTCCAGCTTCTTGCTGGGAGGAACGCACACTTCGCCGCTCAGGTCGTCCTCGATCTTTGCTTCGGCGGACAATTTCGTGTAATTTACGAGCGCCGCCGTTTCCAAGCAATTCTTTATCAGAGCTTTCACTTCCTCCTGCGGCACAGGCGTCACGCTGTCCTTCATGAGAACGCGTTCCAAAAGAGATAAAGTCGCTTTTAACGCGCCTTCTGGACGCCCGAATGGAAAACCGTACCTGTTGCGAGAAGAAACATAGTTTGTAACAGTTTTGGTCGGCCAAAGTAATTTTTGAGCAATGATTTTTAGAAGAATATCAACTAGTTTACTTTTAAGAGACTCTGCTGCAATAGCTATTATTATGTATAATAGCATGCATAAAAATTTATTTCTTTGGACCATGTAAAGACGTACATATATATATACATATTATAGAAATTATTATATAAATTATTAAATAAAAATCGCAAAGAAAAGATAAATTTTGAAAAGGGAAAAAGAGAATTTTGTCAAGGAAAAAGTAACTTAAAAATACGTATCATAAAAAAGTAATTTATACAACTAATTGTAATTGTAATAATTATGTTTTTTTACATTATTTATATTGTTGAAAGGAGATTAGAATTGCTCACCTAAAGTTGGTGATTTGACTCTCGAGAATCTGTCTGAGCCGTTCCTTAATCTCCTGAAATTTATCTTTCTCCTCATGGGTAATCGAGCCCACGCCATCAGCAGATGTTGTGTTACCATAAACATGAGTGGCACAGAAAGCGAAACTAAAGTGTATCAATGTCGGATCTATCATAATCCCACGATCGATTCTGTCCAACAGGTCATGAAGGTAGCAAAGATGTCGAAAGCATCCGCGCACACCATATCTATATGTCATAAATCAGACGCTCAAGTTGATGTTGCAGACAAGAGAGAAAGAGGAAAGTAACCCTCGCATTAATACTTTCCAATCTTATAAATCTTTCAATGTCTTATAAAACATATACATATTTATGAGATATACATAGAAATATCCCAAGATACTTGATTGAAACAGATAATGAACTAAATGAGCCAAAATATAATACTTAACAAAGGAAAACAGATCAACTGGCTGAAAAGTTGATCGAAACGAGCTTCATTACCTGGCACAATATTCATCCAGTACAAAAACTTGGCCAGGCGAGAACCAGCCGAGCGAACAGTAAGGATCGTTGAGCCTGTAGTCGAGGATCAAGTTCTGCAGGTACTTGAATAGAGCGTGATGGTCGAACTTGCATGGATCTGCGCTGATGTAATCCTCCATGCCATGCTTCTTCGCACGGTCGGCGTCACCCTGAATCTTACTGATAGTTGAATTCTTGTCAGCCACCGAGACTGGCGGAGTGGGCTTGTGCGACTGACCGGTCGCCCGATACATAGCCATCACCCACAAATGACATTCGTTCTCGTCATCCGAGGCATACACTATGTTATCGCCTTCGCGCACAGCGTTGAAGAAATACCTGTCGGATACATGCAATTTGCAATTACAAATTGTGCAGCTACAACACACAACTATCGCCTGCCAGCTGTCAAGGATCTTGCTCGATCACGGTGGCGTGAAAACTGACGTGTAAAAATTAAATAAATCAAAACTAATTGAAAGCTAACTTTCCAAAATATTGGGTACTAATTAACTTTTTATTATAGAGTCAATAACTCGAAAATAACTTGAAATCAACTCATTGTCAGATAGAAATCTATTTTTTTAAGCTATCGAATAATATAAAACACAGCTAGTAGAGAGCTAGTGGTTTTGCAATAATAAAACACTAACAAATTGAATTAAATATCTACTATTAGAAGCAAAAATGAGGTCTTGATTAAAAAAAACTGTATATATCAGCAATTATATGTAACGTCTGAATGATTGCAACGAGGCAATCAATCGAGACACAAATGTGTGCGACTACGAGCATGCTGCTGCAGCAGGGATTAGGTATTTATCGTTCTCTCTCGCTCTCTCTCTCTCACACACACACACACACACACACACACACACACACACACTCTCTCTCTCTTCTCTCCGCGACCGCGCAACACTGTCTACCCCTGACATATTCGGGATCCCGCTCGTCGCTTATATTTTGGAAGCACTTTCGAAAGTGCGCCGGCGGCGGACGGATTTCGGTGATTGACACTGACGCAACAACTGCGAGAGCCGCGCGGCGCGAAAGAGCATCGTATATAAGCGGGAATGAGCTCCGGAACAAGAGCTCGGGCGAATGGCCACGGCGGCGCGACGGGCACGAGAGCGAGGGAGCGAGCGGCCGCGAGCGAGCGAGAGCTTTTAATGCAGCCGGCGCGGCACGTATCGGCGATCGTGCCGGGGGTTCGGCTTGATGAAATAAATGAACGCCAGTGGACGCCGACGGTCGCATCTTAATGAGGCGACTGTCACACAATGAGCCTACCCAATCAATTATATGCGGATCGCGCGCGGTATGTTTCGTGCCCGGTTACAAGCCGCGCGCTCGTGTCGGCGAGGACGGCGATGATACGTGCGCTGCCCAGGCCCTCTCTCTCTCTCTCTCTCTCTCTCGTTCTCCCGGCATCGGATATTATTGGCGCGATCGCGCCGAGCCCGGCAATTACGATCACGCGACCGGGGTCCCCCGGATCTCGCGAGCGAGAAAACTGCGTCGCGCACGGCTGCACTGTTGCAACTTTGCGCCAGTTTAGCCCTCATCCGTCAACCCATTTTCCGAACGCAAACGTTAATTATTTTCTGGAAAAAGTCACGTTATGTTAAAAAAAAAAAAACATACATATGCGAGCGTTTATCGATTTTGATAAGAGTTTTAATGATGTCTCCACGAGGGACGAGAAATTGATTGCAGAGAGAGAACGGACCTTAGTTTGAATTAAAAATCTTTTATCGACTCATCATCGCGCTTAATTTGACTATAAATGCCTCCGAAAACGCTCGTCGCGAACGTGCGGCAATTGAATTAAAAGAGCTCACGTACCAGTCCTCCGGTGAATTGAGAATGCCATTTCTCACGGTTACAGATAAACCGTCATATCGCATTCCTCGACATGACGGTTCGCATTGGCGATCGATTATCGATCCGGACGAATCGGGGGAAAAACCGCGGGCGCCGCGCCGCGCCGCGCCGCGTCGCGTCTCATCGCATCCGTCGCGTCTCGTCGCGTCGCATCGGGCAGGGAACTCCGACAGATTTGAATCCTAACGCTAAGTTATTCGCTTGTCAGCGCGCTCCCAAGAGCGTCGCGAATAGAATATGACGCCCACTTGTACAACCCATCTCTACATTCATTCCCATTTTTACTCCCACGCCCCGTCCATTCCCATGCAAAAGCGAGCGCGCATGTCCCTCATCTCCGACGACCCGTTCGGAGGGGCGTTTCTCTCTCGCTCTCGCTCTCCCGTTCCCGTCCTCGCCCTCGCCCCATCTCATTCCCTCTCTATCTCTCGGGAGAGATTCTCCCGAAGCAAAAAAGTCCCAGGGTCCGGGACAAGATAAGACATTCGGGCATGCAACCCGGGCGTGAAACGACCCGATCGAATGTCCCGCGCTGGCGTAAGCTCGTTCGCCGCCCGCGCCCGACTCTCTTCTCTCGAGGAGAGATGCCCGATAAACCTTTATGTCGCGCCGTTTCTCCTTCGCGCCCGCCAGCAGCAGCGGCAGCAGCAGCAGCCCCGGAATATGGGCGGCGTGCGCGCGGAATTTATTCGACAGCGCTAGCTGGCTACGCGAACGAGCTACGCTCTCGCTCGCGGCCCGTTTCATTTTCCGATAATAACCGGATGTACGCTCAAGCACTGTCCCGCGCAGCCGATTACAGCGCGGCGACAACGTTATGTATGTTAAATTGCCTCGAAATTCTATTCATTTGTCCGTTTACGTTTGGCCATCGTTGGCAGGATTTTCGGCATCCGCCCGGGCCGGGAGAGCGAAACAGCGGCACGCGTGAGCGAAATTTAGTTAATTTACAATATGTAATTACAACTATTATTAATCTATAATGCAAAATACAGATTGTATATTCAATCGTTGCACATATAATCCAGGAAGGATTATATTGACAGAAAGATAGAATAGCTGACGCACGTGATTCTATCTTTCATTTCGCAGCGACAGTCGTTATATTTGTCCCCCGGGATTCATTTGGACCTAAATCAATTAAATTAGATTGTTTCCGGAAAGCGATCCTATGAAAGCACCGCTCCAATATGTCCGTGTTATTTTTGGTGTTCTTAAATCAATAGGTGGAATTAAGACCCGCGGACATCGAAAAATAGCAGTGGACAAGACGACGAATCGAATCGACGTTTTATCGGCTCAATTTAAGCGATTAATCCAAGATGACAGCGAAAACGACTGTTATAATAGTGAATCTTCTCTAAGTAGATAAATTAACACTTTGTAATGCAGCCATGCGGTAACGGCTCGCTTGCGAAGGGAACATATATTTTAAGACGCATATGTAAATCCTTTTTCATCCTTTCGAATGGACACCGTCTTTAAACACCGTCACGTAACACGATACAGCCTATACCCAAAAACGGTTTTTGTCCCATTCGACTCAGGCTCGAATGTTTGTACAGCATGCGCGATGGCAGGCCCGACTGGATCCGTTACAAAGGGACGGGTTCAATCGTTTCGGACGATGACGATCGAGATACTCCCGAAAGAACCTGGGCGCCTCGCCCCGGAAACGACTGGAAGAGGCCGATCGTTAGCGAGAAACGTGCAAAGTCGACGGGGCGAGCTGTATTTCACGTCGAGCAACTCACCTCGCAGTCGCAAGAGCCGCACGCTTGCCGCGAGCGGCGAAATTCCAGTCCGGGATTTTTCGGAGCCGGAGCGTTGCACGCGAGAGCGACCGGCCGACCGGGCGAGAAACGTATTTTCCCCCGAAACGGCACGTTCCCCCCGGGTACGCGCTCTATTTTCAAGAGCGACTGAGAAAGGCCAAGGAGCAGGAAGAGGTGATCCATGCCCGCCATTGTTACCCGACACTGGGAACGCTCGACAGGAATAGAACATGGAAACCGACTCGCCTGGCACCACTCGCCTTCTCCTCGTCCTCGCGACCCGCCCGCGCGCGCTTTTGTCGCCGCGTTGCAGCGCGGCAATCCCCGCGATTGACACACCGCATTGTTCACGCCCGCGAACGGCTATAATTTCATCGTTCCTCACCGCGGATCCCTTACTCCCGTGACGAGAATGTCGAAGCGTATGCGTGTTTCCGCTGCCCTACTGTTCGCTTTCGTGGGATGGAGAGGTATAACCTTTTATGTGAGATTTTTTCAGTTGTCTTTCTTAACACTTTGCCGACAGGACGTTTCAAGCTAAAGGGTATTACGTCCATAATAATTACCATTTATATTTTTTTAATATGTGACACATACCTCTCTTTTATGATAACTTTTCTAAAAGTTTATTATTACATGCTTTAAAAAGTTTCAATGACTTTTTAAAAGTGTTTTTCCTCGTGCACGGCTAGATTTGCCCGCTGAAAGGTAAAATATTGTTGATAAAAAGTGTTGAGATCTTGTCAATTTCTGTGACCCTATTTTTTTTTTCGATATATTTTTTTCTCTCGTCACCTTAATTTCGTGTAATGATGATTTTATTTCGTTTTTATGACCTCAGGCTTTGAAAACTATAAATAGCCTATAAAGGGTAGCCCACAAACGATCGAAGACAATAAGATACTCGGGGCGAATGGACCAGACTCTGCCCTCGCTTCCCTCCGCCCCCCGTTGCTCCGAGACGACCGGGATTAGAAAGAAGACGGAAATAAACGCTTACTTTAAGTATAATTGAGGTGGTCGACGGATATATCATTGTTGATGCGGACTCGGCTAAGGGCGTGTTTCACATCCTTTCTTCGTCCACGCTCTCCATTCCGTTTTGTTCGGCCGCGGACGTGTTTCGTCGCAAAAACGTTATTTGAAAACGGCTCCCCCTCTGGGTCGGCTGATTGGGGTGCGCTATGGCGAATGAGGGCCACTTGTATTCAAATGTTTCACGACCCTTTCCCCCTCGGTCGGTCTTACGACCGAACGAAGCGCCCCGTGGCACGGAAGTGTGCGTGCCCGAGCACGTGCGTACGCGTGTTTACCGTGTACGTGGGTGTATAATTGCGCGTATGTATGCGTCGGCGTCGGCGTACGCTCGTGCGACCGCGCGAGCGTGGTCGTCGTCCGAGTTTACGTGTGTGTACGTACGTGTGTATCGCGTGCGTACGTGCGTGCATGCGAAGGCGTACCAGCCAGATCTTGCGGAGAAAGGCCGCCTGGCGCCGCGTGTTCCAGCGACACCGTCCGTGGTAGAGCGGCCCGAATTTTACGATTATGTTCTTACGTATACCCCTCCCTCCCATCCGATGTATATACTCCGGGTGTAATTAAACCGGGAAATATTTAACGCGACGTGCCGCTCGCGCGCGACTATGCGACTATACGGCACCCTGTATCGCGTCGCGTGGGGTATTTCGTGAATTCGCCGTATAATGTATAAGGTTCGGGTGACACATTGTGCAGGCCGTGCATGCTTTTCTAAGGCAAGAACATTGTGTTATATATACAATTTATTTCGTCGGAATTCTCACCCAAGGCGAAAAGCGCGTTAAATGTAAGTCCTCCGAAAGTAAAGTCTCGTGACGCTTGTTTCGGATAACCCGCGTGGGTTATCTCGACTACACTTTTATGTCTCCTGCGATATACACCAAAATATAAAGCTTTCAACACAGAGCCAAGAAACGCAGTTTCTTTTTTTGTCCTCATATGTCTGTTATTAAGAGTGACGTTAGGGTGGCGTGTTGAAGTGTTTTTTTTTTTTGTAATAGCGTATGTTCTCCCTAATTTTAAAAGAAATTGGAAACTACGGACAAACCATTAGATTTTTCTATCGAATCTTATACTGCACCAAATTTTACGACACCTGGTATATAATGCGACTACTAGACTCGACCGTGGTACCCTTGTCACCGAGAAAAGCACTACACGTTCCATCTAATTGTATCCTTCCCTGGGCTGCTTGCCAGCGATTATGGGAGATAGAAAGCAATCCGCAATTTTCAGGAAGTTCGAAATACAATACAATTTCTGCCCCAGCACACGTAGAGGAAAACCGTAAGCTTAATCCGGCATAGATATAATATCGTTGGTTTGCGGAGAAAGACCGTAACGGAAATCAAAGCTGATTAATTTTGGGGAAGGTACTTTTAAGGAATTAAACTAAAATATATACGCGCGCAAAAATGATTACAATTTCAGAACAATATAATAATTAATTATGTATGCCCAGGTGAAAGGGGACGTCAATTACCATATAATACTTTAATGATGAGTTTGCGAGAGCGAAGCAATGTCAATTTGGAGCAACGTCAAAAACTTTAATACAGAAAATATCGATATTACGTTAACGTTAGCGTATTCGTAATTTCAAATTTATGATCAAAGCTAGCCAAAAGTATAAAATTCATAAGCTCAAATACACACACACACAGCCACCCTCATGCACATATCGTTATCCCTAGTTATTTATTATTGATTTCCACAGCACGAGTAATATCAATCTTTGCTGCTTGATTAATTTTGCTTTGCTATTTGTGGGAAAGGAATATGACAATTTCTAATATGCGATCGCGTTTCGAAAGGCAATGTGCACGGTAAATGACACACGCAGCACCTCGCGCTACACTAGCTGGTTCGCATGAGTTTCGCGCGAATGACAACATAGTGACCGCGTGTACCCAGTGGCGTGCTACACTTCCCGAAAAACGTAAACACCGACCGCCGAGCGTCGAACGTCAAGGCCAGGCCAATTCGTTACCACGAATTGTTTACCACGAAATATTTAACGCAAAACAGAATAAACGTATATGTCAAATATTCTTGTTTCAAATTAATTTCGATAAATGAGTTATTCTCGCGCGTATTAAATTTAACAGTAAAATTTACTTTAACAAATTGACCTTAATAAATTATCAAATATATTTATCTTATTTTGAAAAAAATGTTTATGTAAATTAATTTGCCATAATTGTTTTTTTCCGAATTTTTTACGAAAACAGTCATAGTAACGAAATTGTATATAATTTGTATATTAAATTAAAAACATGATTAAATTGCCATGACAGAAATATAGTGACTCTCATTTAATAATTTATTAAAATTATGTAGTCTCTCGAAATATAATTTGAAAATATTGAAAATATTAAAAATATTTAAATAAATTTTAATTTTCCTACAAAATAAACTTTATCATTATTATTATTTGAATAAACTTTAAATTTATCGTTACATTAATTTAATTTAATTTACATATAATCAACAAGGAATAATAAGTCCCAAATCACTTATTAAAAAAAAGAGAAAAAATAACTTGTGTAATGCAAACTTTTAAAGTTTGCTTAACTTCAAAGATTAATAATCAATCATAAATTCTGTGTAAGTACACTAAGTTTACACTGTAATTTCATTAATTTTAATTGTAATATAATTAGTATCTACCTAGAAACCAAAAGATAAAGTCAACTGAGCAAAAAATTGATATCGGGTATGAAAATTAATAGGTATTCGATATACATATCAACGAATATTATTATATATAATATATAATATAATATTCGTTTATAATATATTACGCACGAATATTATGAACGAATATTACACGATATTATTGGTTAATTGCAATCGTTTATAATTAAAGGCTACTCTGTATAAACTTATAAAATTCTACGATGGTTTCTTTAATAAAAAAAAAAAATACGAAACAATTATTACATCTTAACACATTTCTCCAAATAGATTATATAAATTATGAATATTACTTGAATTGAAATTAATAATCTTACAACGAGACATGTACTACGAGAAACGAATCTACTTTATATCGTGGAATGCTTTTCTATGAGTTTCTTGGTATTTCACCATGTAAGCCGGAGTGTTAAACGGCGTCAATTAGATCGCAATCAATTAGTAATGCGGCTAATCGAGATAATCCCCGAGATTTTTTCTGCTGAAGGGAAGGAGAGGCGTTACAACCATTCCCGGTGTCCTTAATCTGACGAGGCGCTATTCACTCTCAGGAAGCGCTTAACTACTTCTCCGTAATCAACAGTCATCGCGAGATTCGCGGAACGTTACGTCCGTTCATTCAGCTGCCTTCCCTGAGTTGCCCGTTATAAATTTTCAGCGGGTGGCAATGTCTTTATTTTACAATGTTATCGTCATTTCCGCTACCCGCCGTTCGTCGCAATTATCGTCATTACTACAGCATAATCGAAATGCCGGTGTAACATACACGCCTGGGGCCGAGGGGTTCTTTCTCTACTCGCCTAAACTTATATTCGCCATATCGCCTGGCTCGTATATATCCTCTTTCTCATTTTCTGGGTAATCTTGTTCACGCTCTTCTCTTCAGACTTGCGCGTCCATGCACCCCCCACACACATACACACACATATACATATATGTATATACATACACATATCGTATCTTACAGTGTATACACATACACCGTAATCTTCGTCAAGGGCCGCCGACCAATCTGCCGTAAATTCGCCAAAATGTAACGTCAAGCGGCAAATACGCGGACGACCCCTTACCCGACGCACTTAGCGCATTAACGCCGAGGAAAATTAGTACGGCGAACTAGCACGGCGAAGAACGCGCGAAGTGGCTATTATTTGCGATTATAACACCTGTACTTAAAGCGGACAAATTATAGGGGAAGAGTCCGGATGAGCGTGGTGCAAATAGGAAGTATCGTCTCTCTTCCCTGTAAGTCCCTACACGCGAATACGTCGATACCAATTTGTATAGTGCTATTATCAATTATAAATGAATATCGTTATTAACATTTACACGCGAGAGATAAGCCGATTATGCCAAATTCAATATTTTGATTCAAGTATGCAGGGAGCGGTAGCTTTCGGATGTAATCTTTGGAAAAACGTTTCTATTTTATAGATTATTCCTCCTTGGTATAATTTGTCATTCCTTGACAGCAACGGAAATAATATCGCAAGAAGAAGAGAGAATAAACATTAATATTTATTTCAAAAATTTAAATTAATCCGACGGTCTCGATAAGAAGGTTAATGCAACTTCTTATCATTCCATTTATACAGCTATCATTTACAAGAAGATTTATCTGGCGCCGAGTCGAGCCGCGGCTGGAAGGAGGAATTAAATATTCGTGACGCGCGCGAGAAAGCGCATGCATCAAAACCGAGATAGAGCCGAAGAGACACGATGTAAGCGATTAATCAGCCGAGGGCCCCACAAGTCCCCATTCCCCCTCTCCCCCATCAATTGCAACCCGACGCCTACGACATAGACGACGACGATGACGACGACGACGTTGATTTCTTTCGTAACCGCCGAAAGGAAATCTACAATATATCACTGATTACCCACGAGGCCCCGGATAAGAGCGATAGACGGGATAGAATAGCCGTTTCATTACGTAATCTGGAGATTCGATGTAACAGGAAAACGGCGCCACGGACCCGTTTCTCTCTCGCCGTCGATGGTAAACGAGAGGATACGCGGATTGGGCGAGCCCGTCGAATTGAGCCGACTCGACCCCGGCTCGATTCGGTTCGAATCGGCCGCCCGATTCGATTCGATACGGCTTTGGAGGCGAGAAACTCGGGATCCGGCTACGACCGGCTGGCTGTGTATGTATTAAATAAGTCGGAATACGACATGAGGGAGAGGGAGAGAGAGAGAGAGAGAGAGAGGGAGCGCGCGGTTATACCTCGTTAGAGGTATCCAAGTCGCGCACAGAAGTTCGGGCTATCGCGTTACTACCCTCCGCGTTCGCGTTTGTTTTGAGCTTTCCGTAAGCTCTCACGCCAAACTTAATTTACCCACAACCACCATTTTGTCGCGTCGTTCCCGCGAGGGTGTCAGCGGGGGAGAGCGAGAGTGCGCGAGAGAGTGAAGGAGAAAGTAGCCCTTTCCCTCGACTTCAGACCCTTTCTTCAGGAAAATATAATCAGGAAAAAATCTTTTCCTGCGATATTGATCGTGTGTCGGTTTATTTTGAGCTCATTTTCATAATATATTCCGTGAGTTATTGCTTTGAGAGACTGCACGAGGTAGAAGGAAATTGGCACGGGATGAAGAAGATATTCGGGCATATGCCAATTTTTTCCGCATCTCTGCGGAGTTCTCCACGCTATACGGGATTTCTATCCCCCCGGAGCCAAGGAATTACTCAAATAGATTGAGGGATTTGTACGTCGGAAAATATGGAATCAATTAATTAGCACTTCTTGCCCGCCCGCTTTGGGGGCTCTCGCGGATTAACTAAATAGATTTAAGGATTTCTTAGAAATACGAAACTGATTAATAATCCCTCGGTAACCGATTTTTACTTTCATGATAAAAAATGTGCTACATATATACATGCTGTACATATATATGAATACCAGTAATAATATATACTGACAATATTATAATATATTCTGTTTATTATGTAAATACCAATTTATTCAAAGCGTAGTTATTTATTCAGTAATCCCGAGCAAGATTTTGTATTAATTAATGCTGATTGCGGAAAGAGAGGTACTTTAAATAACTGCAGTCAGATTTTCGTCAGAATCGACTGCAAATTATAAAGCTCGCGTCGAGCCTGAGATATCCTGCAGACTGCCGTTATATTTGTACCTAACAAGAACAATAGTAGTTGGAGGATCGCGCGCGGGAACGATCACACGGTGACCAGATGACGAGAGGGCGAGCGCGAGGGGTGGGAAGGCGAAGGGAGGTAATCCAGCGTCCGGATGAAAACGAAAGGAAGAGTGAATCGTCGATCGAATCGGATTCCGCGATTCGCCGATCGGCGATTGCGAGTATCGGCGGATCAACTCGAGAGCGATGAAGAGAGAGGACGAAGGAGAGAGAAATGCGGAAGGGACAGGGACGACGATAAAACTCGCTCTCGCGCCGCCGGAGTCGTTGCAGTGGCACGCCACTCGACGAGCAGAGTATCAGCGAGAGAGCGATGGATTAAAAGCTACAAGAGATCCCCACCTTTCGTCGGCTTGTCCAGGGCATAGGTAACGAGAAAGAGAGAGCGAGCGAGCGAGCGCCACGGCGTCGCGACGCCCCGTGCCGCTTCGCTCCGCGCGCGGCGGCTAATCGATACACGCGCGCGCGCCACGCGAGAGACTAGCGCGCGAACGAGCGAGCGAGCAAGCGAGCGAGCGAGCGAAAGAGGGGTCGAAGCGAGCGGAGGGTGTCTAGGTGTTATTTTATCCCGGGTCTTTTCGGGCGGTGGAGACAGAGGCGAGACCGGAGGGGAATAGGGAGGAGAGAAGGGAAGAGGCAAAGGGGGTCCAGGGAACGAACGCCGGCAGCGCGTGTGCGCCTAATTGACGAATTCCGCTTGGAAATTTTTGTCGCGCTATACGCGCCTAATAGACGCGCTCACGCCGAGGAGGATCGCGTACGAAAGTTCAATCACGAGGAATGACATGCGATGACGATGACGATGATGACGAGAGCGACGGCGACAATCCAATCTGTAGAACCCTCTCTTTTTCCCGGTGTAATCGCGATATCGCGCGAAATTGCATTGCGCTGCATCGCATCCGGTTTATTTAGCGCACTAACGAGCGCCGCTGCTCGTTCCTTTTCATTATCACGATAGATTCTCTCTCTCTCTCCCTCGTTCTGTCGTTTGTACAAAACGTTTGCAGATATATCAGTATAAAGAAGTTTATTAACCCGCGTGACGCCGTGAGGTAACTGCGCAGCGCTCTCGTGGATCGTAAGAAGGGAGAAATTTGTATAGTCATCGTGCACGAGTTTTGCCAGCGTGCAAAACCTAAGCGAAACCGCGAACCAGGTCGCATCTGGTTTTATCGATTTAGTAACATTAACTGGAATATATTTCTGCCGGAATATATATTGGATGTATTAAAAATATAAATTATACATCGTACTTAAAATTACGTGGCAGCTTCAAAAATTGTATTAAGTTCATATTCGGATGTACATTTGATTGTGAGTACCAAAGTATCTCAGTTATCAGGGTGAATATAAATCTTTACAAATTTTCGATTTAGTATATATGAAATTTTCCAGCGATTTCCTCGGTACTTGATAACTGCTATTTTTGATGTTTAAAGTAAAAGCTTTAAATTTTATGTGACACACAACTCAAAATGTGTCATATATATTTTCCGATGTGTTTCAGAAATATTAATCTCAATTAATTTCATAAGATCAATAAACTCAGATGCACTTCCGTTTTTTTGGAGCTAAATAACAGCTCGGAAATGCAATTACGCGCGATCCGAATTGAATGCGATAAAACCAATTAGATGCGAATCGGTATAAAATCGACGTCCGCTTAATGCAATGGCTCGCGGTATTAAATAAATCCGTATAATCCGGTGTTTCCGAACGAATTGGACAACTAAATTGTAGGCGGGTGGTAGTTCGTAAAACGCATAATAAAATGTGGTAAATAATTACCGGCGTCGCGCAGCTCATTGTTAATGTTAAACAGCTCGGCGCCCGCCGCGGTAATTCCGGATGCGCGCACGCGAAATTCGCGGTGGGACGGCGTTTACGAACAACAGGGCACGAAATTCCCGACAGGAACTGGGCGTTATCGCCGCCTGTTTATACAGTTGTCGGGCAAACATCACGGAATCTTTACCCCAGTCCCGTCGCGCGCGGAAAAGTAGTTGAGAAAAGTTCCGCGCGCCGGGGATGCAGCCAGGGTGATGTGAGTCGCGCGGGAGATTCGCTAAATTTATCAGCATCGATCGGTACATAGCGTTCGTTAACTTATATCCCACGCCAATAAAACCGTAAACACTCCGGATAAGTAAGATAAATAAGCAATATTTTTCTTTTTTAAAGAGGAAACGTACTCGCGAGAGAGTTGGGCGTCTACTTATGACATATTCAAGTACGCGCTCGATTACGACGTGACGCGACGCGACGCGACGCGACGCGACGACGAGTGACACACGACAGAGACAGGGAACCGGAGAATTATCATAAAGTTTTCTCACAAGTGAACGCGCCCGTCGAAGGGACGAAATCGCGCGCGACGAGATTATAGATTCTTCTGGCGTGAATGTCGCGTCAGGAAAATCGCGCCATTGTTCGGCGCGCGGTGCAGCGTCATCGGAGAGACTCGGCGCATTCATTGCCAAAATTTTGTCGCGGGAGATGCGGGCGGAGAAAATACGGCTGGAGGAAGAAATACGGCACTACCGCGTGGAAGGAAGAGAAGGACAAGATTTATATTCCCATTTCCCTCCAGAAGCATGCAATATTAATTGCTCTTTAAATATATTACGTAATATATTACACACGTGACAATCGCGTATCATCATTCGTGTGTCTTTCGACGGCTATTTATCACAGAAGATTGAAAACGAAAGCGAATAAAAGTTAACTACTACCCCGGCAGTTAATTGCCACGCTGGCCCTGACGAGAGAATAATTTTCGATTTGGGCGCGGGTTAACAAAGAGCAACGGCAGCGGCGGTTTGCCTCCCAAAGGAAACTACAGCCGCGGCGAAACTTGTCAAACCGGCGAGAACGGGCGGCACGTGTTGTAAAGAGCGCAAGGTTATAACCATTTAATAGCCCGGCCAATAATGAGGGTTGTCCGGGTACGTAGTTCGTAGTAATATAGACCGGGTCGGAAGAAAAAGTGTAGAAACGGGGCGCGAGTGGAGCCGTGAAAGAGCCTGGCTTTCGAGCGTTGGTTCGGAGGGGGGAGGGGAAGGAGAGAAAACGGAGGGCGAGGTCACGGGACGAGGCGACGGCCCGGAGGGAGAGCCAGGGGGGCGGACAGATGTATGCACCACGTGGCGCGGTACGTGTCGGAGGCATAGAAAATGGGGTGCACCCCGAATAGTCCATTCGTTAGATCATACAGTAAGCTCTCTCCGAGCATTTGTTCCCGCTATACCTTCATCCCGTTTCCACCTCCTTGGTATGCATGCACGCATGCATGCATGCATGCATGCAACGCGAAGGGATCGAAGGGGAGACCTGCGAGGTAAGTGAAAACCGATAGAGTTTCTAACGTGATGTATAATTATTCGCGAACGGATTTTAAAGGAGTCGGGCACGGCATAAGCGGCGAGAGCGTTTCGTATTAATCGAGATGTAGGCATACTTTACGCTAACAGCGGTATATAATTACGGCGTGTAATTACAGTACCGATATGTGCCAATATTAACGAATAAATCATTTACGATACGTCAATTAATACATCTTGATATTAATAAATATCGTTTAACGTATTTCGCGCGGTAATTTCCAGCGCGATGAATAAACGGTCGGTCGCTAGTCGAAATAATATTGAACAAATGGAAATAAAATTTTCAGAAAAGAGCGAACGATATTATATATCGTCTCATAAAATAAAGAATTAAACTCGATAAAGCTTTCACAGTCTTGCTCTTTCCTTTTTTATTATTTCCCACCCCTTCTCCAATTTCCTTTCACATTCCCATTCCCAATTGGTTTTACCGTCTCTGCATCAAATCAATTACCGTCAGACCTATAATTGCCTGTCACCGCCTCCGTCTACGATTTCTTACAAAGGGAACCCGTGTTCCCGACTATGGTCTTTTTCGTGACATCGGTTAAACTTCGTTTAACTGTAAGTGTACCTATTAACCTGTAATATATCCTGCATTCTAATGAGACACTCCGTGTAAAACACGTCAAGCCACTAACTTTTCAGACGTTACTTTCCGGAATATATTTACGTGCAAGAAACACCTCGAAGAAGTTATTAAACTTTTGTCAATAATTCTCAAATTATATTCAATCTATCACGAAACCGTGACGGTGCGAAATTAATTTTTATCGGCGAGAACGAAGCTACGCGCTGAAGCTATCGAACGAACAGACTGACTGTTATCGTACAAAGACGTGTGAAACCAAGAGTGTGACACCAAGAGTACGTGAAAGCGTCCAACAGAACAGAAGCTCCAGCGGCACCATTCATTAATCCCCCTCGAGCTTTTTTCATTTTATTGGCAGGACAAACACGCCGCGTCACATCCGACGTTGTCGCACGGCTGCAAAATTATTATCTCAATAGTCCGATGAATAATCAGCCGCCGGCGACGCGCCGCGCCGCGCCGCGCCGCGCAGTTTTTAACAATCATCCGTCCGCTCGTCCGCCCGGATATACATCCAGCTGACGAACCCGAAGTGACGCTCCACTAAAAACATATCTGTCTCTCCGTGACCGTCCCGATATCACTGTCGCGAGACGAGCCAGAGGAGACAGGAGGCACGTTAGCCTTAATGAAGATTAAATAGCAGCGACATTATACCTATTACCACCTATTTACTCCAATTTATCTTCATTTTCTCCCGTTTATTCTTTGGCGCGCTCTCTCGGCTCCCCCGTCATCCTCGGCCTCGCCGTCGCCTCCGTCGGTTTCGGCGTCGTGAGGTGTGGATAGCGTCGCATTAATATAAACAACCCTCCCCCCCTGATAACGTTTAAGGGGAATAAGTACTCGCCCGTCACCATGCTAATCCGTCAAAATTCAGTCGCATTTATCTCGGGAGAGGAACGGTTCAATTTCGGTCGCTGAATCTTGGCACGAGTTCTGGCTGGTTTGTACTTCGGATATTGTAAAGTTGGGGAACATCAAAGTTAAGACGTATACTTGGAAGAAAGAAACAGTCGTGCTCGGTTTTGCGTCCTCTTTATCTTTCCTGTCTTGTTCAAATCTTTTGGCGAGGCGAAAAAGCAAAACCTTAATTCAAATTGAAACATCTTCATATATATATATATATATATGTGTGTGTGTGTGTGTGTGTGTGTGTGTG
>VBVQ01003371.1:0-19112 GCA_011636635.1 Tetramorium simillimum | reverse complement strand
ATTATTAAAGATATACAAATAAGTTGTTAAAAAAGAAATATTTTATTCGAATTCAATAATATAACTAAAATATTGGCAAATAAATGAAAAAATATAAATCAGTTATTATTATTATATCGACTTATTTTAATCACAAAAATAGATTCTAATTGTTATATGTGGATTATAATAATTATTTAAAATATTCTTTCTATGACTGTATACTTCGAGAAAATACATGTATAATATTGTTGTGCACAATATAACATAATACATTTGGCTAATAAATAGTTATAATTGTTCTCTTTTATTAATTGTATTTCTTGTTCTATATACATTTATTATTTTTATATAAATTCAAATTGACTTGAGATGGTTCAGAATCTGTCTTTTAAATTATTAAATGGATTATAAAATATTAAAATTTAATAAATATATAATAGTCGATTCATATCTACTCTATATATATTCTACCAGTGTCGCGTTCGACGGTTGAGAACAGACTGATACGTCGTCCGGTATATTAGAGCGTATGCTTCACTGCGCATGTGTATTAAAATTACGGAATGCGATAATGTAAAGCATTTTTATCTCACAATGAGACGAAGAAAAGCCTTACAGCAATTTATTTGTTCTTTCTAGTCTTCTTAGACGAGAAGTACCGACGTAACATTTCTTTCGAAATGCTTTCATGTACAGGGTGACACATATACTGTCTCAAACGTAACATACAATTTTAATGTTTTAAAGCATAGTTCAGTAAATCACGCTTCTGAAAACAATCTGCGTCTGTTGCGTGTAAAGTATTTTTATGTACGTATATTATTGTCAAATGTAAAACTATAAATGTCAAACTGTAAAACTATATTTTGCGTTTGAGGCCGGTTTTATATGTCCGTCATCCCGCATCTTTTCTATTTCTATTTTTCTCCTTTTTTGCTTAGTTATCTATTACTTCTTTTTTTCTTCTCTTCTAACTTCTTTTACGACAGCCCCTGTTTGCGGCAACGTCTTGCCCTCCATTTATGGCATAGTTACTAATAACGGCAGTAAGTTTTAATGAAAACGTTACACTTACGCACGTATACACACATACGTCGCGTGGTTGCTTGATATTCGTAGTAACGTATGCATGCGATACAATCCAGGCATGCTTCCTTTGGATTCATGAACATGCGTGCCGTAGCGCATAGATCCGATGAGCTGTTGGTATTTTACACGCGAATCTTTGATTATCCACACTGTTACTGCTTCAATCCAGGTGCTTGAAATGTAGCGTGTCGAACGATCTTAAAGTTCCGTCGGCGATTAGTACTGGACAAGCATATTTTTTTTTTCATTCATTTATCTATCTGATGAAATCTGTCAGAGTATAATAATGGATTCGTAAAAGCTTCCTTTTTCTAAAATATATGCAATTTAATATCTATGTAGAAAATGATCTTGCATAAAAGAAATTTGGGTTCTAAAGATGCTTGACTGGACTTTTCATTAATGGTTAACGTCTAAAATATATAAAATATATCCAAAGGCTTGAAGGGGTTTAAAAAGACTCGTACGAAGAGACTACTCTTCATATATTTTTCGCACAACTTATGGCGCTATATTCGATATAATCTCGGAAAAAATATTCTATTTGTTGTAGCAGAGAAAATTGTTGGCCGAGGTGGATTTGTAAAAAACGTTTTCGCATCGCAGGACTGTTATTTCACGGCTCTCCGATCCGATCCCCATCTCGCTGATTCCGGAGGTGGAGTCGTCGGTTGAAATAAAGCCAGACAAGAAGCCCCGGCTGCTAGGGCGTCACGCTATTTTCCACTAGCTCAGCTCTACACGTCGGACACCCCCTCGTCCTTCCTAATCTCACTCGCCGTCCTCGCCGTCTTGCAGACGGCGTTGTCAGTTCTATAGAAGATCTCCTTATCATTTTGCGCATCTCTTTGCGTACAATGGCCAATAGGCTGCGGGCATTTCGGTGCGAAACGTAGCGTCGTAAATTGTTGCTCGTTCATCTTCCTATGCCGGGAAGAGCACGTCGACCGTCAGATGCCATGAAATTGCAATGTGCACGCACTAATTTCCTATTGATTTGTAAAAATTAACGTATTTAGTATTTTTCAATTATTGTATAAATACATTCTGTAAAATGTCCCTACAGTCAATACTATTCTCTGCGGAAGTTACGGTTATATCATCGTTTTCGAGTACGGCTGTCGTAAACGGAAATGTGCCGAGGCAACTCAAGCGAAAAGCATTGTGAGGGGCGAAGTCAATTGTTCGAGGAGGGCTCTTTAACAGATAATGGAGTCATGGTTGGACACGCGGGTGGATCATAGGTGTCGATGCGGTCTCTGGAATTCGTAAGTCAAATGGAAAACGGAAATTTTTGTAGCGTTTCAAGAATGATAAAACTCTTCGGTCTTGGCAACGTTTTTTTTCTACAACCATACTTTTTACTTCTTTTTAATTATTAAATTATTATTAAGCTAAGATTTTTTAAAAATTGTCATATAAGAGAGAGAGAGAGAGAGAGAGAGAGAGAGAGAGAGAGAAGATATGATAAAATTGCTATGCTCTAAATTCTAAATAATTATAAAAAATTAATCGATAGTATAAACTCTGTAATTAAATATTGTAAAATTGTAAATAACTCTACTAAAACTTGTTTGGAGTTATCTCACTCGAAAATGGAGAGAAAAGCATAGTATTTTGAAACTATTATCGGTTTTCAAAAAGATTTAATCGCAATCTCAAAATTAAAGACACAGAGAAATTGTTAGATTATTATAACATTTTATCGTTTGTAAGACTAAACGGTTTACATAAATGATACATAATTCATGTACAACGACTTGCGGAAATAATATCGGACGTGCAATTAAAGAGACGGGCGAAAATAAAGCCGACAATAGTTGAACTGGTTGCAGTTTCGCCGCAACTCCATTCTCTCCGTTACGTGTTACGCGCACTAAAACGAGTCACATAAGTTTGGTAACATAAAGTCTCGTAAATGTAACATGACCTTAAGCATGGGTCACTGTTTGCCCTTGCAACCGCGTCGTTTGCAGAAGTTCTGCGACTTTAGTAGGGTGAAATTACATTGCGGAGAGAAACAAGAATGAGCGGTAAGCAAAGAGGAGAAGACCAGATATTTTCAAAAGCGATAATTCCTGCTTATTCGTCATCTTTATAGAATCTTGTTTTGAATTATTTTATCATTTTCTGCTGTTTCTATCTTGATTTTTTTACTAATCGATTAATAGTAATATATTATTTTTTCAAAATTGATTATTTAAATTGAATATTCAGCATTTTGAATTTAAATATCGCATTAGAACAAATTGTGAACTATTACCAGTTTATTATACATGAAAAAAAGAAAGAATATAAAAAATAAAGAAACGTATTCTATACATTTTTACTAGATTTTTCATCTTAAAATATTATAAAAGACTGCTCACTGAAATGTGTATCATCAATTTAGAAACATCCAGTACAATTAAAAATTAAAAATTAAAATTAAAAATAAATTTTTCGTTTCATTTAATATTTTGCCGAAATCTGTTACATCTGTGCATAGGTATATATTTTATGTACATAAAATTTTATGTATTATATATATATATATTTTATGTATAAAAAATGTACAAATTTTATATAAATTACATATAAAAGCTGTATATATAAAAGCTGTAAATATTAAAATAATTAAATGGCCTCTCCTCTTTGGGGGTTTCAAGCTATTTTGACTTCTCTTGTATACCTGTGATGCACACCGATTGATTATATATAGGTGTACGGGACCTACAGTTTAATGCCGATTCTGAATGGCCATTTTTAGAGAATTTTTTAATTTTTCAGGAACAGGTTATCCCACCCTGTTGTCTGAATATGGCAAAATACTCTCGGTGGTTTACCATTGCCTTCCGAGAGGAGCCAAGCGTATGAAAAATTTGAAGGTTTGTCGGGGATCGAATCCGGCACTTTCAGCATAATAGATCAGTGCGCTGTCTAGACCAAACTCGCGCTCGGAAATAAACGTTATTTAATGTCTTTTATCTACCATTATTTGTCATATTAAAGTCATAGTCGTATTAAAAAGAGTGTCAATAATGAATGGAAGATTTTTTTTTAGCACCTTTCATGAAACTTGAAACTGAATAAAGGACATTAAACGACCTTTACTTTTTACAATTCATATTTTATAGGAAAAATTTTGAAAACGGTTTGTTACAAATTTTACCTATTTTAATATAGCATATAAATACTAAATTGTGATAAAGTTTTAACTATATATATATATATTGTAATATTTAACGTCAAACATTTTTCAAAGATAACTATGCTTCGTTAAAAATGTCTTTCATCTTAAATATAATCGCTATCCAATTAAATTAAATATCAGATCGTGAATGATACTATCGTATCTTCTTCGTATTTTTATTAACATTTTTGAACTCTTAATAGCTTTATTATTAAGTCTTCCGAGTTTTAACCGTGGCATTTTCAGTTTTTTTTTTTCATGGAAAAGTTGCCCGAGAGGAAAATAAAACTTGAATGTAATCATCGGCTGTGGTTACACGGCTATATTAGGCGGGACACGTTATAAACTCGATTGCAAGAAGCTCTCGCATGCTTTTGCGCCACTTGTAAAGGCAACTTATACAAGACTGCACAGCTCGGCAGATAGTCACGAAAGCACTCGCGCGAGTAACAAGTTTCGACACGCCTTTATACACGCTCCACTTTTGTTGGAGCCCCGTACGATAGTTTGGCCCTCCTTAGGCCAGTCGACGTGAGGCAACAAAGGAATTTTCTTGGGAAGGGATTCGCTTATCTTAGGAAACTGCCGCGGGGGAGAAAAAGTGTTATACTTGCGATAATGCCGTGCGTTGCATCGCCATGTTGACGAGGGGATGACTTTCGAAGTAACAACAACCCTTTTGGGATCTCGTTTCCTCTTACCTTCTTTCGCGTTAGACGGTACAATGAGTTACTAAAATGGCAAGAAATTCCGAATGGCAAAAAATTCAAGTTAAACGTTCTCTTTGTCAATGTAACTGTAATTATTGTGCAATTTTCTTTTTTTTTACGCATATGATAGTTCGCGGCGCGAATATTTCGCGGTGAGTTAATATCCCCCTATCGAACACTAAACTTGAGAATCTTGACGCATTATGTACGCCCTACGTCCGACAGTTCTATTCTTCACACTACTACCGCACATTTGTTACTGCGAGGGTAAGACGGAGGAGGTTTTCGGTGGAAGAGAGCGTATTTAACGAGACCAGTGGAGAATGCACTAAAAGATCGTAGATCTCTCAACTGGGAGAATTACGGAGATTGAAAGAAAGATGACCTTTCTCCGGTTATTCACATATTATTCTCGATAATAACGATCGACCAATAATGATCTTCACTTGGGAAAGAAGATTAAATAAAAGATACTGAATGACAACATATGTTCATATTGTTATGCCTTCACAACGTAATCTCTTAAACATCTGTTATATCTAATGTAGTCATATTTATACTTATATTTCTTCACATTTAACATTACAGTTGTCTTAAATTTGTTAACATCGAACGCGATGTTTATTATAATCAGACCCATCAATTGACATAATGTGAGTGTAATTGGGAAAAATTTTTATAAGCTACTTTTTATATGTATATATTTCACATGTATAAAAAAATAATCTTTGCGTGATTTTCTAATTTTATCTTTAATTTTTAAGTCGTAATTCGAATGTACGTGTGCAAATGGATTTGGAACAGAATAAAAAAAATTGAACTTTATTACACTCGAATACCAGTCAGAATTGTTGCGAATCGAATATGTTATTAGACGAAGTAGTCGTACTTCAGCCGACAGCTGTGAAATACGATGCGGGACGCGCTAATTTCTGCCTTGGTACGCCCCGGGAGATTTGTGCGCGACGAGTTGCATGCGTTCTTCGTACTTATAAGCGGTGCCGATAGTGCTTCTAGTTAGAACCCGCTCGTGGAATAGAGACATTACATTCGTAGTTTAGATAAGACATATCGCGTGGCAACACGATGTCAAAGGAGTCTGCTCAAGCGTCTACCCTTATCAAGATTAAAATCATGATTTATAATGGGACTTGACAAACCAAAACAATCGAGACGGTTAATCGCGTTATGTGTTCTGAAAATGCAAAATGCGCACAATCTTGCATGTTGTAAAATGCATTTTAAAAAAAGCACACGATATATATGCAGCATCTTACATATATAAAAGATATAAAAATTGTGATATAATTAGTCTATATGCATGTATACTTAAATGTGTATTGAATGGATATATTTTATTTTGGCACTTTAACTGATTAAAATCTTGCGTTACGAGCGAATAAGATAAATTAAGTCGTATAGATTATTCAACGTTAAGTACTGTTTATTTTAATTAGAGAAATATATTAGCACTTAGAGTATAATGTTAGAATATTTAACTGTAAACGGATATAGAATAGATTTAAAGTTCTTGACGGTCTAGAGACATTATTTTCTAACATGATGCACTTCTCTCAATAAATGTTTTTATCAATCACAATGGTTGATTATTATTACAGCTTGTGATTACTATCGACGCACAGAATAAAGTACCATAAAGTATGACAACGATGAGCTGACCATCTGCAATAGAATGCATAGAACATAAAAATATAAAATTCATAACATTTCTTACGCAAATTGCTCGCTTTACCGTAGCAAAACCTTCCAAAGACGGCACGAACAGACCAAGACAGACCATCAATGTGGAGGTCTTCATACTTCGGTACGTTATTACCATGAGACATTTTTGCGTGTTCAATGAAGCCTCATACCATCGAGTCATGCATCTATGAGGTGCCACATATTAATTCATATTAATTATTCTGTTATGTCTAATTACATAAATTTTGGATGTACATATATTTAACTGAAATCTCATATTCTCTTTACACTCACATTTTCCGAAATACATCTTCGCTATAATCTATTACCAACTGGCCTATGTAGTTACAAAAGTATATGTAACCAAAATGAGTGATAACGTATAAAAATAATATGCCGGAATTTCCAACATCTTCCTTCATAATGTAATCGCAAAACTACGGAATTTGCAACTTGTTAAAAATTGTTATACGATGCTAACGGTACAATTAGAAATTTTACAAACTCACGACGTATAGATTAACGCTTAACGATGCAATGCCGATAGGAATTGCAATAAAATGAGAAATTGAAAACGCAGATTTGAGGGAATCGACGAATCTTAAACAATTATCACATAGTAACACAAACTTGAATTCTTAAGAACAAGTTGTTCAGTCGTAAACAAATATTTGTAACATATGCATTATATTATACTGGGTGGCGCACATAAAATTGGGCCAAACGCAAAATACAGTTTTACAGTTTGCTTTAAATCGTCCACTAACCAATACAAAAGAACACATCCTGCATAATAAAAGCACGTTATTTAATTGAATAATTCACATATAGGCATGACGCACGAGATATAATTTTAAAACTATATTTTGAGACCGGTTTTATGCGCGCCAGTTATAAAAGTATAAAAAAATAATATAAAAACTGATAAACAGATAAATTAATTGAACAGTTTTAGAATATAAAATAGTTTTATGTCATAAAACACAATTTTTTATACTCTTGAGAATTATCTTGGAAAGAATCTTATAAATTGTAATACCAACTCGATAGCGTTTCGATGAATATCGATAGCCTCCACGAGGCTTTTACGACTATTGAATTTTTCTGGAGAGAATAATGATTTCATCCGGCTGTTATTTACGGTACGTTCAATTCGATAACTAAAACGCAGTTATGTCATGGTATATTGAATCATAACAATATGTTTATAGTTCTATTATTAATATTTGAAAGTTCATTACCTAGTGATTTGAAACATTGCACATGTGTGTTGTACATGCATTAGGAAGAATGTTTCCATGGTTATCATCGTGTTAATACCGATAAAGACCGTCACGAACAAATACGATGATAACAATTCAAAGTATTTTTCCCGATCGATAAAAAATTCCATTGCGGTCGGAAGATGCCATAATTGCCGCGATATGTTTAACGGCATCACGATATTGAGAATATTTGGCGAAAAAAATATTGATATAAAGACAAAGAGTGTTGAGTACAGCCATACTATAACAATGATGTGATTAGAATGTGATATTCTAATTCTAGTTTTAAATTTTAATTTAATTCCGTGATTACCTTTTGTTCCAAATGTTTTATATAATTTAAGTATAATTACTCACTTATTAGTCCGACTGTATAATGTCTTCCGATATTAGTGCGATTGTGTATAATTCTAAGTTCCTCTTCTTCTTTTAGAGAATTCCAATCATTTCGCACTTGTTCTATAAATTCTTTCAACTAGAACAAGAAACTAATAATCCATATAGATGTCTTAGTTACACATATACAAAGAAAAGCTGAATGTCTTGAGTCTTCAGAACGTTACTATTATTTGATTTGAAAAATTGTAACGTTTCATAGAAGTCAATCATATTGTCTGTAAACTTACTTTACTGCCATTAGTAAATGTAGAAAAATATTTAAGTGTGTAATACATTGTAGGACCGGAGATCGAGAAAACATTTACAAGCAGATCTATGCTGTATTCCTTAGTGATAAACGATGATAACTAAATGATAAAATTATATGCATACTATTCACCCATAAAATTTGTATAAATATTTGCGTGATACATATAATAATTTATATCTAATGTCTGATATATAGATCTGATATAAATACTGAATTTGAAAATCTTGACGTTCATGACAAATTAATAATAAATATTACAAAAGTAATAATATATCTATACACAAAATTTCAAATTAAAAATTTATATCGTATTTCTTAAAACAAGATTACTGATACAAATAATAAAATTGAAAATAGTACATTACATATACAACAAATTGTTAATCATGAAACAATTAAAACATGAGAACGATAAGAATAAACATTTAGTTGTTAACAAATATCGAACGCGGATTTGCCCAATGACAAACCTGAAAAAAGACATTAGATAAAAGAAGGAGAAACATAAATGTGCAATAGACGTATTTCATGGGTTGTGTATAATATGGCCATAGTCCAAGACACATTAATAGTATTCGATTGACTCTATAGTAACGACTCCCAGCAAAGTCCATGTCTGCACGATACTTGCGACACTTTCATCGATAACTTATATAGAGATTCTTATTCTTACCAATGTCTATAAGTATCGTGTGATATTTTCTTTTTTTATAAAAAGAGCTGAGAGCAGAGAGTATTAAATGTAATTTTCGCGAAAAGAATAGCGTATCTACATAAAGAATTTACAAAATAACGATTTTATAATCATTATATGCATATCATGTCATGTATATAGAATACTGCATATCGAATAATGAAAGGAAATAATTTAGTGGATTATAAATAAACCATTCTTGCTGGTGGCAGTGAAATATGATAATAGTTTTTTCATTATTCTTTTAATGCTTTACATTCGTGTTTTGTGACTAAAGTTATAGTCTTCATTTTCTTAAAGCCATGTGAGGCGGATCATGTTAGTCATCTTCCTTTTAATATGAAAACTTATATTCGTAATGTTACTGTGAATATAATGGAAAAATTAAAATACTAATTTATATCCTATGAGCAACCAAAATATGAAGAGAGACACCGGTAATTCAATATATTATACTTTTAGGCTATTTTATATACACTATTGAAAACTATTTAGCAGGTTAATTGTATTTATATTATTATATTGCTGTATAAAAGGTATGGTATAAATATGTTAGAACTACTTGCATCGTAGAATCATAAACTTCGATTTCTATTTTATGCGGGCAATCAAAAGAGGGAAAAAATTACCGCAAAATATGAAATTGACGCGCTCACAAGCTAAAATACAAATTACGTTATAGTAAATCTAAACCAAATATGTTCGAAAAAGAATTATTATTAGTGCGGAAATTTTACCGAAGCAAATCCCTCGAACGACGAAATGAATAAGCCGTCAATGACGATTGTACAATGTCGAATGCTTCTTTGCATCACAAGCAGCAATAACTTTTGCGCTCTCAACGGTGCTAGATACCAATGCACGTTGTATCTAAAATAATGTTACTAGAGAATTATAACTAAAAATTTTGATAATATATTATAGATTTCTTTAATCCTTTATTTGTCGCATGATACAGCCTATTTATTTTCCTTCCTTTAATATCCTCATATAAGTATAAGTAAAACAAATAGAATATAAATAACAAAAAATTTCTAGGATTATATCAATATCACCATGTATGTAAATTAAAAATTAATGTATAACATACTCACATTCTGTGAAAAATATCGCTGCTTTGATCAATCACTATCTGTCCCAAATAGTTACAGAAAAACATATACCAAAAATGGCCAATGATAAAAAGAAAACTAACGATACTCTCGAAATAATCCTTGGATGTTATCAATCGAGACAACTAGTACATATGTAAATAAAACTAATTTTCGCAAGGAAGAAATTATAGTAAAAATGTATTTATGGATACAATACAAGTGTAATATAGATACTACGTCGATAGATAGTCCTGATCAAAATATATTAATTATTGTATGATATGATATGTACAATAATTATTACTCACGCGATAAAGATTAATGCTCATCGATAGTACTCCTAAAGGCAATAGTAATGAATATGCCCAATAACAACTTTTCTTCAATATTTCAATAAATCTTAAATAATAATAAATTTTCAATATACTTAGAGACAATCTATTCACATAAATAACCATAAACAATTATTGTCAATTATATATGCTAATGATTTATACATGATTTCTCGCATAAAATCTCGAAAATTATATAAATTTATTGACAAAACAAAGAATTCGAACAGAGAATTCGAAAATATAAATTGCATTATAGAATAAAAAAAATTCTAATACACGATAATTACGAACTCGATTGCTCTTGTGTACATGTTGAAGCCATTGATTATTCTTTGACATACTATCGAACATTTTTCAGTAGAAGATGCAGTACCTTGTATCGTATTTTTAAGCAATGCTTGTTCTATACGACAGCTGAAATTGATAACATAACTATATGTTTGCAAGCGCCGTTAAAATCGATACATTTCTTAAAACCCTGAACTTTGCTTTACCTGGCTATTTCAAATAAACCACACGCGTGATGTGTAAGAGACATATAAAACGTTTCGGTCGCTAACACCGTGGTTAGACTAATCATGGCGGCGAAACATAATGCTGACAAAATTAGAAAAAAATATTTTTGCTGATCTACAAAACATTCTATCTGGATCGGAAGTTGTCGTGGATGCGATTCATTTCTACTGTATGAAATGTTCAGAAGAATGTTTGATAAAAATTCTATCAGAGTGAAGCAAAAGATACATACATAGATGAATACTGTAATTGTGAACGATTAGTGTGAATCGACGTAATTAAATTTAGAGTACAAAAGAATAATTCAAGATATCTCTTACATGTTGTAATCAATGTAATAAATCTTCCAATATCTGCGTATTCTTTTATTATTTCAATTTCTTGTACGTTGTTTAATTCATTCCAATCACAAACCATTCGCTCCATGAGGTCTTGATTCTGTATTCATATAATATAATAATTACTTATTATCTTTTCTCGAAAATGTTTCAAATAAGATTGATAATTATTATTTACTATTCCTATAACTTTCTCTATTTTGATATCGAATGCTCTTACCCGTTTTACATTTAAACAGAGAATATTATATTTTAATGTATAGGCTAGCCATGGAACACTATAAGCGAGAACATGTAGAAGAATATCTATATTATACTCTCTTGTGACAAAAGTCATTAGCTAAAAGTGATATTTTCCATTCAATTATTTTGTACTTTTACGCAACATTATTTATAATTTTTTCAATTAGACTAAAAGAAGTTATTAAAAATAGATACAAATAAAAAAATTTTGTTTAAATATTATCACATTTGTTAATTCCTTGTTATAATTTATCGTTTGTAATAAACACGGAATATCTTTCTTTTAATGATTATTATGCATTGTGTGTGTGTGTGTGTGTGTGTGTGTGTGTGTGTGTGTGTGTGTGTATTTTAGTGTATTTTGTTCTACTGATTTTTATATTAAATATGTAGTAAAGAAAATAATGAAAAATAATGAGAGACAGAAAGAAAGGATTATACCTGAAATGCTACGCTCAATACAAGCGTTATCGTCGTTATTATTCTTGTGATATATTTGTAAGTAGACTTTTGATACGGCCACAACCCGATAGATAATAATAAAATTCGATTAATTATATAGTAAGAGCTCAAAGGGCAATCTTGCCATCTCAGTGCTAGTGTCATAACGCGTTTGTACCGGATTTCTTTTCACGAGATGCGGTTTACCTTGTAGGTTCGATATGTTTCATTATAGTTTATAATTCGCTACTTTTATGTATTTTCAAATAAACCACTAAACTCGCGCAAAATTACGAAAGAATACCTATATATCTTATTATAATCATACAAATTATAGCTTTGGTACATACATTTGGCTAGTGTTTGTGTCTATAACCCTTGGGTAATCATTATTACCCGCGTGCACCGATTATCTGTTTTCTCAGCGTGTACATTTGCATATTTCTCCCCTACGTTCGATTGACGCAAGCGCAATTGCAAAGTCGCGCCTTTATGCCTTTCGTACCTCTTCATTTCTATTCGAGACGCGAAACGTTACAATACCTTTTCCTACAATATGTGTGTGCCAGCATATTAACATCTCTTTCCAGACTAGATATCCATTAACTAGAGAGGTCACTGTGAGTTATAATCGTCAAAATTGTGTATCATGCGAGCATAAATATGATTACATTGCTATACATATATTTGATCGAGATGCGAATCTAATAGTAAAACTTTCACTCCGGCGTCAGGCCGGAGAGATAAGCAAATAATGTCTGGCATTCAATGTATTAATTGACGTTTTATGAAGAATCGCCGCTATGATCGATTGTCTCCCAGATAGTTCTAGAAGAATAAATATCAAAGTTGTTATTGTTTTATTCGGTCATCATCAAATCGATGCAATCATATAGCTTCTCAATTTACTTTAAGAGAAATGCAGATTTTGCACAGATGTAATCCATGGATGCAGCAATAGCATATCATATTTATGATAATTCTCTTCATTTTTTCCCCACAAGCTTTTGTGTTCCTGTCCTGTCGCTAGAATTACTTTTTTGTAATAATAGAGAAAGTTATCTTTGTAATGTTATTGTGAATATAACGGAAAGTGTGCCGGTAATTGTATTGTACCTTATTAAAGAGCAATCGAAAAATTAAAATGGTATTGCATTATTTCTATGTTTATTCTATTATTTCTATATTTATTTTACATATAATAATGCAAACAGTCTTTAAAGACTAATTACACTTGTATTACTATATTATCATAAGAAGAATGATATATTCGAACTACTTGTATCGTGGAATTTTAAGCTTCAATTTCTACTTTTATGAGGATAATTAAAAGACAGAAAAAATCACCGCAAAGTATGAAATTGACGCGCTCACAAGCTAAAATATAAATTACGTTATAGTAAATCTAAAGCAAATATGTTCGATAAAGAATTTGATTATTAGTGAATTATATTATTAGTGCAGAAATTTTACCGTAGCAAATCCCTCGAACGATGGAACGAACAAGCCAGCAATGACGATTGTACAATGTCGCATGCTTCTTTGCATCACAAGCAGCAATAACTTCTGCGCTTTCAACGGAGCTATGTACCATTGCACGTTATATCTAAAATCTTGCTATTAGGAAATCACAACTGAAACCTTTGACGATGTCGGGAATTAATTTTCTTTTAACGTTTAATTAATGGGATATAATTTAAACTCATTTGCTTTATCTGCATTTAACGCTCTCAAGTACAAGTAAAATACATATATGAGAATATTTAAATTAGAATTATCTTGATATAATCAGTTAAGATTTGATATGTACATTACTCACGTTCTGTAAAAGACATCCCTACTATGATCAATCACTTGCTGTCCCATGTAATTGATGAAAAGCATGTACCAAAAATGGGCAAGAATGAATACAAAACTAATAACCACCTCGTTATATTCTTTGATTGCTATCAACTGAGAAAACTATAATACGTAAATGATTAATTTGCTATCGTAGGAAGGAAATAATAAAATTTGTATCTACAAATGCAACAGTACAGATATTACGTTGATTGCATCTGAACGAGATATATCGATTACTTAGCTTTTATTAATCAACATTAGAATACATGTATGTACATATGTATGAAATTAAATTATGTAAATTAACAATTACTCACGCGATAGAAATTAATGCTCAACGATAGTACCCCTAATGGTATTAGTAATGAATATGCCGAATTGTAATGTATTCTCAACATATCGATAAACCTTAAATAACGATAAATCTTAAATACGTATAGAGAAGATATATTTATATTCACACTATTGCCAATTACGTGTGCTAATGATTTATACAATTTATAAAACTTCGTGGTCTAATTTCTTGAAAAGTTAAAAGATTTGCAAAGAAATTGCGCGCTATGAAATAAAAATACTTCTAATCTAATATTATTGATAATTACGAACTCGGTTCCTCTATTGTACATACTGAAGCCATTGATTATTCCTCGATATATTACCGAACTTCTTTCCGTAGGAGATGTAATACATTGCATCGTATTTTCGTGCAGTGCTTGTTCTAAGCGATAGCTGAAATTGATAACGTAACTGCAATATGTTTGTAAACGCCGTTAAAATCAATTGATTCATTTCTTAAAGCTCTGAACTTTGCTTTACCTGGCTATTTCAAATAAACCGCACACATGATATATGTATGACATATTAAGCGTTTCGGTGGCTATTACCGTACTAAAACCACATACAATAATAATACTCGCTTGAAATAAAAGTGGAAAAAAATATTTCTGCTGATCTATAAAACATTCAAATAGAAACGGAAATTGTCGTGGATGGGATTCATTTTTATTGTACATGATGTCCAAAAGAAAGTTTGATAGAAACTCTGCCAGAATAAACCCAAAGGTAGCTATATAGATGCATACTGCAATTGAACGGTCAAAGTTTGAGGTAACGATTGATCGAAGTAACCGAATTTAAAGCGCAGAAGAATTATTCAAGATATTGCTTACATGATGTAATTAACGTAATGAATCTTCCGATATCTGAATATTCTTTTATTATGTCAACTTCTTGCACATTGTTTAATTCATTCCAATCACAACGAATTCGTTCTATAATCTTTCGCATCTATATTTATCAAATAATGTTTATATTTCATTTTTTTCTGAAGTATTCCGTATCGTATTGTTCATCAATTTTTCCTATACGTCTCGCTATAAGTATTTGCGTCTTATGCCGAATGTTCTTACCTGTCCTACGTTTAAGCAGACAATGTTATATTTTAACGTATAGGCTAGCCATGGGATGCTATACGTAAGAACATGTAGAAGAATATCTACATTATACTCTGTTGTGACGAAAGTCATAAACTAAAAATGATATTTTCCATTCAAATTATTTCTACTTTTATGTTAACGATAATTTCTTTAGATAGAATATTTTCGAAGTGGTTATTAAAAATATATGGGTCATTCCATGTAAAATCGCACCCCCCTCTGCCCAAAATTTGTCGCGGTCTACAGAATTCTGTCTGGGCTCAAATTGCAGCTATTTTTATATAGAATCGAATGCCATCTGGTGAATTTCACAAAATTCAAAATGGCGGCCATGGCGACGTTATTTCTGTAAACACCACCATAACCAAGCATGAAAACAGACGAAAATTATACCCATTTTGTGTTCACATGTCCAAAATACACTTTTTATAAGTTTTTGAAGTCACTAAATATTACTCCGACATCAAAATTATTCTATCAGGTACAGGTTCGTACCTAATTTCAAAAAATTTTCCAAACTCGCATTTTTCGGTGTAAAACTTTGCTTTCGGTCACGAAAATCGTTTATGAAAGTAGATCTATACAAGTATGATAATGTTTGATGAGTAATTTATTTCCGGGAAAAAAAACTGGAGATTTCTTCACGAATCCGGAAGCAATGACTAAAATTAGACCAAAATTTACAAGAAATCATCTTTCATGAATTACACGAACATGTGAAAGTTCCAGATCACGAATTAAATACGTTATTCGGTAAGCAGGTTACTCATATTTTAGAAACGTTACTATTAGTTCCAGTTATTCCATGAATGAGGCCCTCCTCATCATTAGAAAATCTCTTTATCAACAGTTTAGTGTTCGATATGGGTATGAAACAATGATTTACTTGAATATGAGGAATGGGATAACTCTTACGAAATCGTTTTTGTAGTGTTTTTAACATAGCATTGTGTTGTTTTTTTGTATAATAGAAGAATGTTATGTTTTGTAAATTTTTAGTTGCCCAATCGTAGAGTTTTTTTAGCATCCAAAATACTATTTGAAGAGGACGCTTGTAAACTTGCTTTCCGTGCATGTACTTTGAGGGTTGCTCCAAGACCGTCATGTGGTCCTTTGCCATGAGCGGTCGCATAAAAATGCCATTCACTCTTTACAACGAAATCTTTCTCATAATTCAAGACATTATGAATATTAAAGCGATTCTTAAAGTGTTGCTTAGCTCCGTCAGAGAAGACAATAATTTTGTTGAACTGATGTTGTGTTTTCAAATGTTCAATTATCATGGAATTGCATATATGCACTGCTGTCGTGTCATGAGTAGTACACTCAGATATAATGATGACATTTCCATGTTTCAATTCGTTTTCATCTCGATAGTAGTATAACGCTGTATAAATTGTTGCCTGATTATTGTTATAATGAAAGGCTTGAGTTGCGTTTTGCACAATAAAAGCATAATTCTCGGAGAAATCGCATATCATGAGTATTTCTTCATCTTTCAAAGTTTCTTTCAAAGTTCTGAAATACGAAGATTGCTCTTTATTTATGAAATCATGCGGCTTCAAAATCTGTAATTGTCTAATGAGCGATTAAACATAATCATCAATAGACATAGTCGACGTTTTCAGAGTCGCTCTATCGGTCGAGTGCCACGAATTAAAAGTAATTTCTTTAATGCCAGTTTTTTCTAACATTGATCGTATGTTATTTCTTAGTATATCGGGACTAGGACAGCTTTCACACTCATCAAGAAAACAGTCCATACTTCTTGCACGACAAACCATCAAATTCAGACAGTCAAGGTAATTATGCAGTGGAATATCCAATCCTGAAGATAGCGTTGACAAATCAATAGCATCTAGCATGAGTTTCGCGTTTTCGTGAATAATACACACGCAGACAGTATGAGTACCACTTTCACCAGGTAAAACACAATGTTTTGGCCTTACCTCACAGAATTTTGAAATCTCAACTTTTACTTCGGAATTCTGTTCACAAAATTTATTGTATAAATCTTTCAAGGTAAATAAATAAAAGTAATTGTTTTTGTTTCATCATTTTTCTGCCATTTTCAACTACAGATTTTTTATTTTTCATTCCTGGTAGGAGTTTGCTATTCTCATTGTGTTCATAGAAATTTATTATCTTATCTACAGTTGATTTTGGTAGTGTGTTTCCAACTTTCGGTGTGGGACTCGAAAAAGAGCCATGCAATTGTTTCAATTTTTTGGCTTTCCTGACAGAGTACTCTGATGTGTTGAATTCAGAAACAATCTTCTTGATAGACCAGGTCGATGGCAGTACTGTTAAAATTGTTATTCTATCAGGATCGTTAGACGATAACGAGGAAAATTTTTCTTTTAAACCATCTATGATCTCACGGAGATCTTCAGCATGAGTTTGATTATTACTATCCGAAATCGATGTATTATGTCCAAAGTTATCATTCGATGATTCATCATTAGCAGTGAGTGATATATTACTTAGATTCACGCAACTTTTAGAATTAGCTCTTGTACGTTCGCATAATATTTTTCTACAGCCGTCACAGATTTTACTTCCAGGAACGATTGAGGACAATTTTTGTCTCATAGCGGCAGACATGGGTCGCAAACATTTGCCCACATATCCTTGTAAATTATGAGGATTACAACACCTATCATTTTTAATTATTATTTTATTCAGAGAACTCATGATTAATCCAAAAGGTTGTGGTAAGTAGCTTTATGAAAGACTTCCCATCAAATTTGGAGAAAAGCCGCTGTAGGGGTAGCCCTGAAAAGGGCTGGTATAATATTACGGTTAAAAAACCTAATAAAGCTGATGATTATCCGAATAAGATAAGTCCTGAAAAAAAACTTTCAACAGAAGAAAACTTCTTCGGTAAAAAAAAAAAAATTACGATCCGGACTAATAAAAATTATGTACGAGACAACAACACAGGCGTAAGCAAGACAGAAAACAGGCGAAAGACGAACCCACCAATTTCGTCACAGGAGACAACGACGCAGAATAAAGCGGAAATTACAAGGTGTTACAATTGCAATCAACCAGGACACATTAGCAAGGAATGCAAACAGCCGCGAAGGGAGAGAGGTTCTTGTTACCGTTGCGGAGAATTTGACCACACTATGAAAGATTGTTCAAAAAAGATTGCATCGACTGAGAAGAAAGAAGTAAGCACAATTGAGATTACATCTCAAGACCATGATTTCCGACGGGATGTTATTTATGAGATAAGTTATCCAGACGCTAATTATATTCTACAGCTTAATACGTTGTTAGACACAGGGAGTCCAGTCAGTTTTATTAAAGAACAATTCATTAAGCAATATAATATTAATAATATTAGTCAATTTTCAAACAATCTTTACGGCATTAATCAATCTAAGCTTATAATTAAAGGTGTCATTAAGACAGATATTATACTGGATAAAGTTAAAAAAACTAACATTACTTTATTGGTCGTACCTGACGATACAATGTCTTCGTGTGTTTTGTTAGGACGAGATGTGTTAGCACTCTTTCAATTACGATTAATGACTAACAAGGCCGATAAGCAAGTTAATGAAATTAATGCTATAATGAATATAGATATTACT